>JZKD02S1830558.1:6569-22897 GCA_000966675.3 Picea glauca
TGACAACCTGCTTCTTCGACTAGAATAGCTAATTCATGTAAGGAAAGGGATGACTCGGTAAATTACAGAGGTGAAAAATGGTCATAGTTTCATCAATGGAAGAAATGGATGGCAATGGACTTGCTTAGTGCATGAGTGAACTTGTGAGGAGAGATGGGAAGACTGGTTTATCATAGCCCAAAATGATGAAAGCATGAGCCAAACTCTGGGCGTGAAATCCTCCGAATCGAGCAAGTTTTCCCCCTATACCTGTGTGAGTTCCTGAGTGAGTGAGCGGGTTCGTGAGAGTGCCTGATTCCCCCCTTGCAACAGCAAGAATTCCCCCTTAAGTCTGCATGTTCCTGAGCCGACACCTGTCTCTCAGGAAGCACATTCCTTTATTTTTGGAAGTCACCTGTCCTTCTCCAAGAACTTAGGATAAAATCATATCCTTTTAAACAACCTTTGAAATAATAATAATAAATTATTAATCTCTTGAAATTAATCCCTTAGGATTAGCCCCTCTTTCCAACCTCTCATCCACCTCTCCCTTACCTAGCCTATTGGATCTTAGTCCCCCATCACTCTTTCTTCATGGTCGGTCTACAGGCAACAATGTTTTTATATTAATAATATGAATATTTACATGTATAAAACAGGCTCCTGGCCTTTAACACCTAGGATCTCTGCCCTACTAACACATAATCCTACCAAATTATATTTGCTTGAATCACCAGCCTACAAAACATGTTTACAATTCATAAAACAACTAGGGCTCATCCTTGGGGTCTTATAATCCCTTCCCCTTATTTTTGCACTGTCCTCGGTTCAACGTATTTACACATCATCAGCAAGATTTTTCAAAATATTCAAAAATATTTGGGTATTATTCCCACATAGCATCCTCATCCTCCCATGTTGCATCCTTGGGACCATACCAGGTCCACTAGACCTTTACAAACTCTATGTCTTGATTCCAAAGTTGTTTGATCTTCCAGTCCAATATGTGCACCAGATGCACTTGCAAGATGCCTTATTGCTCCACCTGAATCACATTCCAATAAATAGCATGATTAGAATTAGGCATATATTTCTTATGTAATGAAACATGAAACACATTATGTACAGTCATGGATGTAGTAAATGCAAGCATATATGCAACTGGTCCAATCCTTTCTAGGAATTCAAATGGCCCACAACATCTGGCTGCCAACTTGGAGCAGTTTCCTAGCTTAAGGGAACTTATGTTGGTTTTCATTTTCAAGAAAACATGATCACCCACATTAAACTCCTTGTGAGTTCTGTTCTTATCAACATAAATTTTCTTCCTGTCTTGGGCAGTCTTCAAATTCTGCTTAATCTTCATCATTTTCTCTTCCATTTCCTTGAGCAACTCTGTCCCAACTATTGCTCTATCATCTGGGTTTTCCTATATTATTGGGGTGTTTCACTTTATGCCATAAATTTCTTCAAACAGACTCATCTTCAATGATGCTTCATACCTGTTGTTGTAGGAAAATTCTTCCAAGTGTAGGTAGTCTTCCCATTTAGATGGTTTTTCCATCACATACATCGTTAGCATATTTTCTATCACTTGGTTCACCCTCTCTATCTTCCCATCAAAATCAGGATGATAAGTAGTTTTGAAGTTCAGATTCAATCTGAACCCTTTGAATAACCCCTTCCAGAACTTTGAGGTAAATTTCGGGTCTCTGTCAGACACAATTGTCTTGGGAATACCATGAAATCATGCTACTTCCCTCATATAGATATCAACAACATTAGTTGCCTTGTGAGTAGTCTTCAATGGAATAAAATGGGCAGATTTCATAATCTTATCAACCACCACCATGATGGAATCACGTTTCTTATTTGTTTTGGGTAATCCTGTGATGAAATCCATTGTCACCACTTCCCACTTCCACTCAGGAATGGGCAATGACTGTAGAAACCCTATTGGGTTCCTATGCTAAGCCTTGACCTTCTGACTCTCCATACATATAGCGATGCATTCTACAATTTCCTTCTTCATAACTTGCCAAAAGTAATGGCTTTTGACTGTTTCCACTATTTTTTGATATCTAGGGTGCCTAGCATAAGGCACATTATGCATTTCCTTCAAGATCATAATTCTTAATTCCTAGGAATTAGGTACATAAATTCTATTTTTGTACAAGAGTGTTCCATCGAGTTCCAATTTATAATATTCCACTTTCTATAGCATATTACCTTGTTGTATCTTTGCTATCAATTCCATGTATTGCAAATATGCATTTGCAGCTTCTTAAATTCTACCTTTAATATCAGTTTGATAC
This sequence comes from Picea glauca, assembly GCA_000966675.3. Classification (NCBI taxonomy): domain Eukaryota; kingdom Viridiplantae; phylum Streptophyta; class Pinopsida; order Pinales; family Pinaceae; genus Picea; species Picea glauca. The sequence goes on from JZKD02S1830558.1 coordinate 8,864, forward strand.
ATGCTAATGGTAGTAGCATGTAGTTTATGCACTCTTATGTTGAGTGCATCAACCACTTTGTTCTCCTTTCCTTTGATATGCTTGATATCAAAATCATACTCACAAAGGAATTCCAACCATCTACTCTACCTAGCATTCAAGGTTGGATGATCAAACAAATACTTCATACCATTATGGTCTGTCCTCAGTTCAAACCTATTTCCCATGACGTAATGTCTCCATTTCTTCAGAGCATGTACAATGGACACCAACTCCAAATCATGAGTTGCGTAGTTATTTTCATGATCCTTCATCTTTCTGTATACATAACATACCACAAACCCATTATGACTGAGGATTCCACCCAGTCCTTCTTTGCATGCATCTATACACACTACTAAATATTCATTCGGATATGCAATCCTCAGGATTGGAGCACTTGTTAATAGTTTCTTTAATTGTTGGAATCTTCTCTCACATTCCTCTATCCATTGAAATTTATTCTCCTTCCTTTGCAAGGAAGTGATGGGATGAGATATCCTCGAGAACCCTACAATGAACCTTCTATAATAGCCAACTAGACCCATAAAGGATCTGACTTCTTTCACATTCATCGGTGCTGACCATTGTATGATGGCTTCAATCTTCTCAGGGTCCATGACTATCCCATCCTTTGTAATTATATGTCCCAAATAATGGATCTATTTTTTATAGAATGATCACTTGCTCAATTTGGCATACAGTTGATTCTCTCTTATCACTTGCAACACCATCCTCAGATGATTTTCATGCTCTTCCTCCGACTTGGAATACACCAGGATGTCATCCAAAAAGACTATGACAAACTTATCTAGATATTCTCTGAATACACCATTCATTAGGCACTTGAAAACAACGGGTGCATTTGATAACCCAAGTGGCACCACTATGAATTCATAATGACCATACCTTGTTCTGAAGGAAGTCTTGCTGATGTATTAATCCTTTATCCTTACATGGTGGTACCCTGATATGAGATCTATTTTTGAAAATATCTTGGCATCCTTCAACTGATCAAAGAGATCATCAATCCTTGGTAAAGGATACTTGTTCTTAATAGTCACTTTGTTCAGTTGTCCGAAATCGATGCACAATATCAATGTCCTATATTTCTTTTTCACGAAAAATACTAGGGCACCCCAAGGTGACACACTTGGGCATATATACCCCTTCTTTAGAATTTCTTCAAGGTGCAACTGCAATTCTTTCAACTCTATTGTACTCATTCTATAAGGCATTTTCGACACTGGAGCTACTCCAGGCATCAAGTTTATAGAGAAATAAATATCTCTCTTCAGGGGTAGTTAGGGTACCTCCTGGAATACTTCTTCAAAATCCTTTAGTACTGCATGGTCTTCAATATTTGGCACCTTATCATTAGGTTCCTCTTCCATATGAGCTGCAAATATTTGGAAACCTTTCCTGTAGAACTTCTTCAACTGCATTGCTGAGATTTCTATGATAACAACTACTCTGGGAATTCCTTGGATGGTTATCCGATTTTCTTCCTCATCGAGGCAAGTGAATTCCTTGTTATGACAGTCTAAGATGGCATAGTGTTGGTCGAACCAATACATCGCAATTAGACAATCATAGGAACCTAAAGGTAATATGTTCAATTCAGCCTTTGTGCTCAGTCCATTCATGTCCATTGGACAAGACTTAACCAAGTCAACAACCCTTCCCTTGGCTCCTATAGCCAATTTCACTAAACAAGGTTTTCCATGCTTGCTTCTTGGCAAATGCAAACTTTCCACCATTCTAGGATCTACATAACTATGATTAGCTCCTGAATCAATTAAAATAGTAATGGTTTGGTTGTTGATCACACAGTCCACTTCAATCATATGTGACTGATATTTTTCTTGCTTCTTGTCCAAGGATGCATATATCCTTGGTACACTTCTTCCCATGTCCTCCACTGTTTCTTTCTATTGAACATTCTGGATAGCTCTCAATTTTTCATTTTTGTGGGGGCAATATCTGTACCTATGATTTCCTTTACAATCCCAACATTCCATAGGTGGTTGTCTTGGAATTTACACACCTACTTCAGCCTTCCTGGGTTCTCTAAAACCTAGCTGTCCTTGAGGGATATTTTTGAAAAAGGATGGTTTAGTTCCCTTCTTCCTCTGATCCACCTTGAATTTCTTCTTGTCTTACCAAGCCTTCTAGAAAGTAGGCTTTTCTCCTTGCTGCTCATATAAGATTTTTTCTCTCCTTATAGTTTCTTTCATTGTTTTAGGATCATCATACTAGATCTTTTCACCGATGGAAGATGGAATTCCACTCGGATACCTTTGAATTTTGACAGTCTCATCTTTGTTGAAACAAACATACTTTAGCAATTCCAAAAACCTTCATTCATATTCATCAATGATCATGCTACCCAACTTGAGTCCAAATAACTCTTTCATCTTTCTGTCATAGTATATCTTAGTCAAGTATTTCTTTTCGAAATAATTATTGAATTCGTTCCAAGAAACATTTTTATCTTTAATGTGTTTCACCTGCACAAGTTGATCCCACCAAAAGGATGCCTTTCCTTTTAGTTGATACATGGAAATTCTTCCTTCCACATGAGAGGAATAATTCTGCAATTGGAAATATTTCCTCATGCCAAGAATCCATGTCTCGACATCTTCCTCCTTCTTGTGCTCTCCATCAAACATAAGAGGATTAATATTTTTCATTGCTCCTTTCAATTCATCCACTCCAGATCTCCTATGCTTCCTGGTAGGAGATGGGCTTAAACTACTGTGTGACCCCTCTTAGAGTGACCTTCGGAGTAATGATGGTGTCTGTTGACACTCCTTGATTTCCTCTTCTTCATTGAGTCACTCTCCTTATCCAATTTCCTTTCTATCCTTTCCAGGCTTCGCATCAAATTTATGTTGAATTATCCCTATTGATCCCTAGATTTCATGAGCTGTTATCTTCTCAATGAGTCTAGACATATTTTTGCAATCTTACAATGATTTTCATCATGTTTACTTCCTTATCTATCTCTTCTCCATGCCCATTGGATTTTGATCCTTCAACTCCCAAATGGACATCCATTCCTCTTGCTTCATTCTCTTAAATGGAAACATTATGTGCCTCCTCCATTTCTCAGTACTCTGCGACAATTTACATTGGTTCTGGCAATCGTTAGCTCTGCAAACACAATGTGTAGTCAACTGAAATTTTGTCAGGCCAATAGTCCCTAACAATTTCCACAGTATTCATAAACTAATTTGATTCAAGAAAATGTTCATATTTCATTCTCTACGAGTCTCATTCAATCAAGAATCCTTGTAGATATTTACTTTCTGAGTTCTTCTTTGTTCTGCAACAATTTTTCTAGAACTAGCCCATTTTTCTTATCCCCTAACCCACAAAACCATGGGTTGTGGCCAAGCACTATATCGATAGGTGCTTACTCGGGACCTCGGGCCTACAACTTCAGAAGTTTCAAAGTGCATATCGACAGTCTCTCGAAGTTCTGAATTAATGAACGCGCGAAGTAAGGTGGATCAACAGTCCATGACTACCCAACAACCAATGGATGACACCCACTGCGGAACTTCATGCATATGAGCTCCAGGAATTAGGAGCTTCAGATATTTGAGACTTCGGAGGATTTCACATCCGCACACCCCCAACACCCTAAACCATTAATCTCTGAACACTTCAATGTCACCTTTGGTGACGTTATTACGTCTCGTCACCTCAACGTTATGAAACTTTTGAAAGTTCTTCCTTTCATTTCCTTATGTAACATTCTTTCAGAGTGTCAAGTCTCTAGAATTCACAACTGACACCACGCGTTCACTGGGACCATCAGGGATCCCACCACCCATACTCGAGAGGAGTTCCACATGGAGAAACATCAGAATGAACACGTGGCCCATTCAGAAAGGTGACACATGTCACCTTCTCAGTGACATTTAAATATTTGGCAGGTATGAAACCCACTGACATGTGTCACACTATTATTGGATAAATCGATAGGTGCATACACTAAAAGGTCTCCCTATATCCACCTGGATCTAGAACAAAATAGGACAGGACACGACTCTTTCTCTAATTTGCAGTCATTGAATCTACTACTAAGAAGGAATGAGTGACATACCTTTATATCGCTTCCTAAGGTCTCTGTTGTTCCCNTGACAACCTGCTTCTTCGACTAGAATAGCTAATTCATGTAAGGAAAGGGATGACTCGGTAAATTACAGAGGTGAAAAATGGTCATAGTTTCATCAATGGAAGAAATGGATGGCAATGGACTTGCTTAGTGCATGAGTGAACTTGTGAGGAGAGATGGGAAGACTGGTTTATCATAGCCCAAAATGATGAAAGCATGAGCCAAACTCTGGGCGTGAAATCCTCCGAATCGAGCAAGTTTTCCCCCTATACCTGTGTGAGTTCCTGAGTGAGTGAGCGGGTTCGTGAGAGTGCCTGATTCCCCCCTTGCAACAGCAAGAATTCCCCCTTAAGTCTGCATGTTCCTGAGCCGACACCTGTCTCTCAGGAAGCACATTCCTTTATTTTTGGAAGTCACCTGTCCTTCTCCAAGAACTTAGGATAAAATCATATCCTTTTAAACAACCTTTGAAATAATAATAATAAATTATTAATCTCTTGAAATTAATCCCTTAGGATTAGCCCCTCTTTCCAACCTCTCATCCACCTCTCCCTTACCTAGCCTATTGGATCTTAGTCCCCCATCACTCTTTCTTCATGGTCGGTCTACAGGCAACAATGTTTTTATATTAATAATATGAATATTTACATGTATAAAACAGGCTCCTGGCCTTTAACACCTAGGATCTCTGCCCTACTAACACATAATCCTACCAAATTATATTTGCTTGAATCACCAGCCTACAAAACATGTTTACAATTCATAAAACAACTAGGGCTCATCCTTGGGGTCTTATAATCCCTTCCCCTTATTTTTGCACTGTCCTCGGTTCAACGTATTTACACATCATCAGCAAGATTTTTCAAAATATTCAAAAATATTTGGGTATTATTCCCACATAGCATCCTCATCCTCCCATGTTGCATCCTTGGGACCATACCAGGTCCACTAGACCTTTACAAACTCTATGTCTTGATTCCAAAGTTGTTTGATCTTCCAGTCCAATATGTGCACCAGATGCACTTGCAAGATGCCTTATTGCTCCACCTGAATCACATTCCAATAAATAGCATGATTAGAATTAGGCATATATTTCTTATGTAATGAAACATGAAACACATTATGTACAGTCATGGATGTAGTAAATGCAAGCATATATGCAACTGGTCCAATCCTTTCTAGGAATTCAAATGGCCCACAACATCTGGCTGCCAACTTGGAGCAGTTTCCTAGCTTAAGGGAACTTATGTTGGTTTTCATTTTCAAGAAAACATGATCACCCACATTAAACTCCTTGTGAGTTCTGTTCTTATCAACATAAATTTTCTTCCTGTCTTGGGCAGTCTTCAAATTCTGCTTAATCTTCATCATTTTCTCTTCCATTTCCTTGAGCAACTCTGTCCCAACTATTGCTCTATCATCTGGGTTTTCCTATATTATTGGGGTGTTTCACTTTATGCCATAAATTTCTTCAAACAGACTCATCTTCAATGATGCTTCATACCTGTTGTTGTAGGAAAATTCTTCCAAGTGTAGGTAGTCTTCCCATTTAGATGGTTTTTCCATCACATACATCGTTAGCATATTTTCTATCACTTGGTTCACCCTCTCTATCTTCCCATCAAAATCAGGATGATAAGTAGTTTTGAAGTTCAGATTCAATCTGAACCCTTTGAATAACCCCTTCCAGAACTTTGAGGTAAATTTCGGGTCTCTGTCAGACACAATTGTCTTGGGAATACCATGAAATCATGCTACTTCCCTCATATAGATATCAACAACATTAGTTGCCTTGTGAGTAGTCTTCAATGGAATAAAATGGGCAGATTTCATAATCTTATCAACCACCACCATGATGGAATCACGTTTCTTATTTGTTTTGGGTAATCCTGTGATGAAATCCATTGTCACCACTTCCCACTTCCACTCAGGAATGGGCAATGACTGTAGAAACCCTATTGGGTTCCTATGCTAAGCCTTGACCTTCTGACTCTCCATACATATAGCGATGCATTCTACAATTTCCTTCTTCATAACTTGCCAAAAGTAATGGCTTTTGACTGTTTCCACTATTTTTTGATATCTAGGGTGCCTAGCATAAGGCACATTATGCATTTCCTTCAAGATCATAATTCTTAATTCCTAGGAATTAGGTACATAAATTCTATTTTTGTACAAGAGTGTTCCATCGAGTTCCAATTTATAATATTCCACTTTCTATAGCATATTACCTTGTTGTATCTTTGCTATCAATTCCATGTATTGCAAATATGCATTTGCAGCTTCTTAAATTCTACCTTTAATATCAGTTTGATACATGCTAATGGTAGTAGCATGTAGTTTATGCACTCTTATGTTGAGTGCATCAACCACTTTGTTCTCCTTTCCTTTGATATGCTTGATATCAAAATCATACTCACAAAGGAATTCCAACCATCTACTCTACCTAGCATTCAAGGTTGGATGATCAAACAAATACTTCATACCATTATGGTCTGTCCTCAGTTCAAACCTATTTCCCATGACGTAATGTCTCCATTTCTTCAGAGCATGTACAATGGACACCAACTCCAAATCATGAGTTGCGTAGTTATTTTCATGATCCTTCATCTTTCTGTATACATAACATACCACAAACCCATTATGACTGAGGATTCCACCCAGTCCTTCTTTGCATGCATCTATACACACTACTAAATATTCATTCGGATATGCAATCCTCAGGATTGGAGCACTTGTTAATAGTTTCTTTAATTGTTGGAATCTTCTCTCACATTCCTCTATCCATTGAAATTTATTCTCCTTCCTTTGCAAGGAAGTGATGGGATGAGATATCCTCGAGAACCCTACAATGAACCTTCTATAATAGCCAACTAGACCCATAAAGGATCTGACTTCTTTCACATTCATCGGTGCTGACCATTGTATGATGGCTTCAATCTTCTCAGGGTCCATGACTATCCCATCCTTTGTAATTATATGTCCCAAATAATGGATCTATTTTTTATAGAATGATCACTTGCTCAATTTGGCATACAGTTGATTCTCTCTTATCACTTGCAACACCATCCTCAGATGATTTTCATGCTCTTCCTCCGACTTGGAATACACCAGGATGTCATCCAAAAAGACTATGACAAACTTATCTAGATATTCTCTGAATACACCATTCATTAGGCACTTGAAAACAACGGGTGCATTTGATAACCCAAGTGGCACCACTATGAATTCATAATGACCATACCTTGTTCTGAAGGAAGTCTTGCTGATGTATTAATCCTTTATCCTTACATGGTGGTACCCTGATATGAGATCTATTTTTGAAAATATCTTGGCATCCTTCAACTGATCAAAGAGATCATCAATCCTTGGTAAAGGATACTTGTTCTTAATAGTCACTTTGTTCAGTTGTCCGAAATCGATGCACAATATCAATGTCCTATATTTCTTTTTCACGAAAAATACTAGGGCACCCCAAGGTGACACACTTGGGCATATATACCCCTTCTTTAGAATTTCTTCAAGGTGCAACTGCAATTCTTTCAACTCTATTGTACTCATTCTATAAGGCATTTTCGACACTGGAGCTACTCCAGGCATCAAGTTTATAGAGAAATAAATATCTCTCTTCAGGGGTAGTTAGGGTACCTCCTGGAATACTTCTTCAAAATCCTTTAGTACTGCATGGTCTTCAATATTTGGCACCTTATCATTAGGTTCCTCTTCCATATGAGCTGCAAATATTTGGAAACCTTTCCTGTAGAACTTCTTCAACTGCATTGCTGAGATTTCTATGATAACAACTACTCTGGGAATTCCTTGGATGGTTATCCGATTTTCTTCCTCATCGAGGCAAGTGAATTCCTTGTTATGACAGTCTAAGATGGCATAGTGTTGGTCGAACCAATACATCGCAATTAGACAATCATAGGAACCTAAAGGTAATATGTTCAATTCAGCCTTTGTGCTCAGTCCATTCATGTCCATTGGACAAGACTTAACCAAGTCAACAACCCTTCCCTTGGCTCCTATAGCCAACTTCACTAAACAAGGTTTTCCATGCTTGCTTCTTGGCAAATGCAAACTTTCCACCATTCTAGGATCTACATAACTATGATTAGCTCCTGAAACAATTAAAATAGTAATGGTTTGGTTGTTGATCATACAGTCCACTTCAATCAGATGTGATTGATATTTTTCTTGCTTCTTGTCCAAGGATGCATATATCCTTGGTACATTTCTTCCCATGTCCTCCACTGTTTCTTTCTATTGAACATTCTGGATAGCTCTCAATTTTTCATTTCTGTGGGGGCAATATCTGTACCTATGATTTCCTTTACAATCCCAACATTCCATAGGTGGTTGTCTTGGAATTTTCACACCTACTTCAGCCTTCCTGGGTTCTCTAAAACTTGGCTGTCCTTGAGGGCTATTTTTGAAAAAGGATGGTTTAGTTCCCTTCTTCCTCTGATCCACCTTGAATTTCTTCTTGTCTTACCAAGCCTTCCAGAAAGTAGGCTTTTCTCCTTGCTGCTCATATAAGATTTTTTCTCTCCTTATAGTTTCTTTCATTGTTTTAGGATCATCATACTGGATCTTTTCACCGATGGAAGATGGAATTCCACTCAGATACCTTTGAATTTTGACAGTCTCATCTTTGTTGAAACAAACATACTTTAGCAATTCCAAAAACCTTCATTCATATTCATCAATGATCATGCTACCCAACTTGAGTCCAAATAACTCTTTCATCTTTCTGTCATAGTATATCTTAGTCAAGTATTTCTTTTCGAAATAATTATTGAATTCGTTCCAAGAAACATTTTTATCTTTAATGTGTTTCACCTGCACAAGTTGATCCCACCAAAAGGATGCCTTTCCTTTTAGTTGATACATGGAAATTCTTCCTTCCACATGAGAGGAATAATTCTGCAATTGGAAATATTTCCTCATGCCAAGAATCCATGTCTCGACATCTTCCTCCTTCTTGTGCTCTCCATCAAACATAAGAGGATTAATATTTTTCATTGCTCCTTTCAATTCATCCACTCCAGATCTCCTATGCTTCCTGGTAGGAGATGGGCTTAAACTACTGTGTGACCCCTCTTAGAGTGACCTTCGGAGTAATGATGGTGTCTGTTGACACTCCTTGATTTCCTCTTCTTCATTGAGTCACTCTCCTTATCCAATTTCCTTTCTATCCTTTCCAGGCTTCGCATCAAATTTATGTTGAATTATCCCTATTGATCCCTAGATTTCATGAGCTGTTATCTTCTCAATGAGTCTAGACATATTTTTGCAATCTTACAATGATTTTCATCATGTTTACTTCCTTATCTATCTCTTCTCCATGCCCATTGGATTTTGATCCTTCAACTCCCAAATGGACATCCATTCCTCTTGCTTCATTCTCTTAAATGGAAACATTATGTGCCTCCTCCATTTCTCAGTACTCTGCGACAATTTACATTGGTTCTGGCAATCGTTAGCTCTGCAAACACAATGTGTAGTCAACTGAAATTTTGTCAGGCCAATAGTCCCTAACAATTTCCACAGTATTCATAAACTAATTTGATTCAAGAAAATGTTCATATTTCATTCTCTACGAGTCTCATTCAATCAAGAATCCTTGTAGATATTTACTTTCTGAGTTCTTCTTTGTTCTGCAACAATTTTTCTAGAACTAGCCCATTTTTCTTATCCCCTAACCCACAAAACCATGGGTTGTGGCCAAGCACTATATCGATAGGTGCTTACTCGGGACCTCGGGCCTACAACTTCAGAAGTTTCAAAGTGCATATCGACAGTCTCTCGAAGTTCTGAATTAATGAACGCGCGAAGTAAGGTGGATCAACAGTCCATGACTACCCAACAACCAATGGATGACACCCACTGCGGAACTTCATGCATATGAGCTCCAGGAATTAGGAGCTTCAGATATTTGAGACTTCGGAGGATTTCACATCCGCACACCCCCAACACCCTAAACCATTAATCTCTGAACACTTCAATGTCACCTTTGGTGACGTTATTACGTCTCGTCACCTCAACGTTATGAAACTTTTGAAAGTTCTTCCTTTCATTTCCTTATGTAACATTCTTTCAGAGTGTCAAGTCTCTAGAATTCACAACTGACACCACGCGTTCACTGGGACCATCAGGGATCCCACCACCCATACTCGAGAGGAGTTCCACATGGAGAAACATCAGAATGAACACGTGGCCCATTCAGAAAGGTGACACATGTCACCTTCTCAGTGACATTTAAATATTTGGCAGGTATGAAACCCACTGACATGTGTCACACTATTATTGGATAAATCGATAGGTGCATACACTAAAAGGTCTCCCTATATCCACCTGGATCTAGAACAAAATAGGACAGGACACGACTCTTTCTCTAATTTGCAGTCATTGAATCTACTACTAAGAAGGAATGAGTGACATACCTTTATATCGCTTCCTAAGGTCTCTGTTGTTCCCACTTCACTCTGGTGCTCTTGTGAAATCAGGTCCAAGACAACAAAAACCAACCAAAGTGAAGATAACAAAGTATATTCAATGTCAACCTATGCATATGATCGAGTTATGCAATAAAATAATAGTGATTTTATGGGAAAGGGACATGCCATTGTATTATATTAAATGAAAGTAGAAGATACAACCAGATCGCCTTGATGTCTCAAGCTTCCTTTCAGTGACCCTTGGTTCCAACACACACACTTGATCTATATTTGCATGAAGAAGATCCAATACAACTTGATAGACCAAATAGAGTCTTGAAGCTTCTGTCCAAACAGAGTTCTTCACACAATTCTTTCACCAATTCTTCATTCAATCTTGCTTAACGTTTTCCATGAGAAACCTTTCAATATATAGGAGAAGGAGATATGGTTAAATGGATGAGGATGATCCCACTAAATCTGAGAAGTCAGTAGGATGCCGACCATGCAAATTCCAACTCATTTTCTAGAAGATTCCCTTCTTGAAACTTCGTGACCTCTTCTCTTTTCTAATCTTTGAAACAGGTTCGCACCCTACCTATAGAGTATACTGCGAACAATTCACACCCTAAGTTTGGGTTGCCTGGGAGAAGGAAGGATTTTAGCACCCTATAATATAGGTATCCTGTGAACTCATCTTAAAAATGTGCTTTTTGGAAGAAGACAACAGTCACTTTTCTCAAGAAAAAAGTCCTTGTGGGGAGCCTGAATACATCACTTGTAGAGACATCACTAGAGTGACCAAAATAATGTGTAACAGAATGCCCCCCAAAGTATGAGGATGGAACTTGTGATAGCTGAAATACTTTGTAAAATGCGTGTGTGTCAGAAACAAGGAACGCACCTAATCGAAAACCTATAAACAACCAAGCATCTGTAGAATATAATACCAGTTTTGAGGTAGGCATTCCCATGCTCAGATCACAAATGAATGGAATCATAAACATAGGTCATGGCCACCAATAATACACCGTGGATCCATGTCATCAAAATGCTACATAGCCACTAGGAATACACTGTGGATCTATGTGAGAAGACTTGAATTAAGACATAGCCACATGACATACAAAGTGGATCTATGTGTCGATACAAATCATACATACTCTATCGCAACCTGGATAAAAAATATGAGACCCAGGGTCTTCAATCCCATCACCTGAAAGTACGAATCTAGCCATGCGATTACATGTGTTGAAGTCGAACATGGTAGAAACCACTTGATTACCGGTCATTGATGAAAATTGTTAACAAGTGCGAGGGAAATCACCTTTGAAGTCAATGACTCCCAAGGTATCGAAATACAATCCGAACGAATGTGAATGAATGAGTTGAAGCCGAGCATGTAGAGGAATATCTCGATCAGGGATCAATGATGTGAAACCCCTATCGAAAGTGAAGAGACCTACCATTAAGGCATGTAGGTTCCAAGGTACTAAATGATTTCTAGGTTTCATTTCCAGATAATGAGTTGGAGTTGACGGAACAAGACTCGTCACAAGAGGTTCTTGATGTATCCCCCATCAATGACACAAAATAAGTAACAGATTTTGAGGGTGAAACAAAGTATGAATACAGGTTGAAACGGACATAGGGAAGGTTGACATAGTAAGAATGGACAACTGCAGATGGATGACTCAATAAAGAGCTCGTTTGAACTTCTTTTGAACATATGAACGACACAACCAAGGAATTGGCAACACTGACTCAAAGACGACCCAAGATATGACCTTGTAACAAGTCGAACGAGAGACAAATGGATTTCCCAACCTAGATTGAAATGACGAATAAGGGGTGTCATGCTCAAGAGCGATGCTTACTTCCATTAATATGAATACGAAAACACATCCCTTTCCCAAAATTTCCCCCACCAATTCTGGCGAGTACCTCTTTATTTTTACACAATCTTGTTGATCTAAGCTCATCCTTCGGATGAGTCCCTCAAATATATTTAACGAACCCTGGGAAGGAGTGGTTCGGTCCCATTGCGGGTCTTTCGATGCTTGTTTAACGAGTCCAAGGATAGGAAACTCGGGGGTTTTTCATGTTTTAAGAGTCTGAAAAACACTTAAAGAGAACTCTCCTAGTTCCTTTTTCGTAAAAGAGTTCGACGAGACCAAAAAAGTGATAAACTATCACTCGTCGAACATTTTCTTCAAATAGTTTAATGAGCATGAAAGGAACAAGATCTCTCAACAATATTTTTGTTTTTATGGAGCGTGAAAAGAGCTTAATGGATACTCCTTTATGTTCATTGTTTTCGTGTTACCATGACGAGTACGAAAAGACAAGAAAAAGTATATGTGGTTACGTTCTCATATATTTTCGAGCGCGAGAACGAATGAAGACTGAGCTCGAGGTTTTTCTAAAAACCCCTAAAAAAGTAGTCGTACATGCGACAAAAGAAAAAACACCTGTAGCCCCTCGTTTGGACTTCAAAGTTGTGATATCTGCGAAAACACACACTCACAGGGCTATTAGGGTATTAGGTTGTATAGACAAAGCAATAAAAATAATATAAAAAATCAATAAAAAATAGTAAAAAGTAAATAAATATGGGTGAAAAGGACTTTTTACCATTTCATTGTTACTTTGCCAAAAACTTGTCCAACATACCTCATTTTCTCCCAAATTTATTTGCTTGATTGTGGGAGGCATAAGCGATCATTCGACGAACGGTTTTAGCCAACGAGGTAATCTCTTGATTCTCTAACTTTTCCATGGTTTATTTTTGTTTTTTATTGGCAATTTTTTGGGTTTTGACTCCATTTTAGGGTCGGAACATGCGCCCAAGAATTCTCATAGGTGGGCCATGCGGGACCTACGAGAATCTAAGATTCTTATAGGTGGCCTTTAGGGAACCTGCGAGAATCTCGCACTGTGCAAAAGGTCCACCTATGGGGGATGAAAAATGGATTTTAAAGTGATGTTTTGCTCAATAAAAATTATGCAAGAGTTTAAAATAAGTTTCTGACTTCCCTCTCATGGCTCTTTTATAGGTGTTTGACCATCACAATGTTGGAATAGAGAGAAAGAGAACATGAGGAGGATGATGCCATTGCTGGGAATGACCCGAGTACGGTTGCTGAACTCCGGGACTATGGGCTCTTGAAATTTTTCAGGATTCCGGGCATGAGAGCCCAACTCAGGTTGTCGGAATACCCGGTCCACATGTGGGACATGGATAAACAGTTATTTCATGTGGGAGTCCATACACTGACACTAGATATCGAGGATATCTATTTTCTAACAGGGTTTTCATGGCATGGATACCATTCTAGTTTGATTGGAGGTAGAGGCAGAAGACGCCTTATGAGAGAGTATTGTCACCAATATTGTGTTCCTGAGGTAGAGAGAAAAAAGGGTAAGGTTTCCATTTGGGGGGTCCAA
>JZKD02S1830558.1:77474-90876 GCA_000966675.3 Picea glauca
GAGACTAGACTGATTTCTTGTAGGATTTGGGGATTCTCAGCAGACTTGAGTGGTAGCTCAGCCTTGGAGGTGAACTGAGAAGCTAGGCTATCGTCTGGGTTGTGTGTGGCCCCTTTGCAGCTCGGGGGGCTAAGGGGGAAGGAGATTACCCCTAGCGTTTGTATGGGAGGTACCGGTGAGTCCTCTACGGCTGGCAAGCAGGAGCAAGAGCGGAGGGAGCACAAGAATCATTTGTTGCAAGCGTTAAGGACACAGGTATGTAAATCTCTGGGCATTTCTATCTTGTTGCATGTGTTTATAGACTGTGGTTTTAATGGCTATTGTGCAATGGTAGTTTTAATGGTTATAGTGTTAATCGTGTGCTTGAACTGTAGCTTAATATCTAATGGCATGACTATGAAACTTTTACGGCTGCTACCCCCTTGTAAATAAAGTATTTACCGCTGTTTTTCTTTTTATATAATTTTTTTTTTATTTGTTCCTGTTTGGGAAAATGGTGAACCTCGTTGAGGCCGCTCCATCCCTTGCCTTTCCCTTCGTAGAATGGTTCTGAACCTTAACCCAAAACTGAATCGGCCTGTGTTATGAATTTTGAATGGGCAAATAATATGATGGATCGTTAATATATGGTGGATTGTTAATTTATGATAGATAAGGCAATAGCATTTTATTTCATTTTATACAAGGCGTCCTGGTGGGTTTTTAAAGCGCCTACTGCAACTAGATTGAGTGGTTGTCGGATATGGCACTGGCGGGATGTTGACTGTATTTGGCTTCCAGTGGATTTAATGTACCACCCTCCTCAAAATCTAATATCTCCTTCCTAATAAATTACCGTATACAGGTACCCTGGTATTAATCCCTTGGGCGTTGGGCTTTTCCGCGATATGAACTGAATGGCAGCCGCCTTCCATCTTGCATTCTGGTGTTCTGCAAGTTGCGTCCATCTTGTAATTCTGGTGTGCTGGCGTTTAAATGACAATCATTAATTATGGTGTTTAAATGGCAAGATGTTACACCTGTTGTTCCTCGTTTCATCCCTCGCCCACGACCCTGGACCAAATTCGTGAGTCGCCTACGCATGCGCACACCCACCATCCTTCTGCCTCACAACGAAATCCCTAACCTCAAGCAGAACCCTAACTTCTATTTCCGCCTCTGGCCGCTATGAAATCACTGATGTTATTGAGTGGATTAAAGTAATGATGATTATAATTGATGAGGTTCTTCAATTAAGAGTTCTTTTGTCAGCAATAATTTATTATTGCATAAAGAATGCTTGTGTTGGGTTAACCATTGTGATAGAGAGCGACTTAAAAATGAATAAATTGTTAGATATGAATTTGTCTTCTATTTATAAGGGAGAATAAATTATGACTTAGAAAATTAAAATATGTTAGACATGAGTTTGTTTTCTATTTATAAATTTATAGAGTGAAAATAAATGATTATGTAKAAGYTKGTAATTWWTTAGTAATTGTATTTGAAAGTGCATAMAGTAAGTCTGGATAAGGGGGATGACCAATTCTCTTTTGAAAAATCTATAGTGGCCTTCCTAGTTTCGAAATGATTACATTCCTGATGTTGCCGCCTCAGTATCTGTTAAAAATCCATTCATTTCATAACCTCCTTGAACTGCCCTTATCTTGATCTATAATTTCTTGGTTAAACCTTGTACCTACTGAAGAAGAATAAGCAGTCCAATAATTTTAAACTTTACAGACTTATTTCACCGCAAAGAGTTCTGAAATATGTGTACCCATTTTTCACGCCCAACTGAATTTAAAGGGGTTGTTTGTATGCACTCTTCGTTGCCTGGTGGTTCATAGTCAGTAATTTAAATTGTCTAAGAAAATATTCCATATCTCATATTCTTATTTAGGTGCAATCCAATCGTCCAGTCGTATGAGAATGCACTGAGATCTGTGTGATCGATTTTCCTACATTGTTAGTGGCATCTCAAAATATCTAGACTGCATCCATAGTCAAAGGATTGATTACCGTGGTGAAAGTATTTTGTGAAGAGCATCTCAAATTATCTAGACAACATCCATGGTCAAATATTGATTACCTTGGTAAAATTATTTTAATTAGTTTTATGACATGATCATTTTCCAATAGCATTGTCCTTTATGCAAAGTTAATTTAGCTTGATACAGTTACTCACATTGGTTGGAACATAGTMGCCTTAATTAGGTTTAAAAAAAAAAAAACAATTCACAACCATAACCTCATTGAACTAATTACCATGTCACTTGCCTTGTTAATATGTTAATCGTATGGTGAGAAAGAACATGTTATCAAAATGGATTTTAAAAATTGAACTTCCCACCTCTAAAACCCTCTACCTCTATCTGGCGGTAGCTATGGTTTAATCTGGACATAAATCCCTACTCAAGTGAAGCGACTGCAGTTTTAATTATGATTTTACAGGCCCAAATTTTTACTTCAGCCCTTCACGACTCTGCGTGTTAAATTGCCCTCTGCGGCATTGCTAGCAGACTGTCGTTTCCCTCACCTGCGCGTTTCCCTTTCCCTTGAAAAGCTTTCCTGAAGTAGATGGTGGACCACGCGTTCCCTCCTCCCTTACCTTCACGTTTATGCGGCACTGACTTGCGCACTGAGTTTAATTCTTGAGCATATCGATGATGCCAGTTGCCATGATAACCTCGTCTATTTAATGTTATTGTTGTTTTAAAATGCAATATCCCGATGACGCGTAAGCAACCATTGTTAACCTTGTTTTATTTAATGTTACTATTATTTAAAATGCAATATTAATGATGACGCGCAAGCTACAATGTTAATATATGTTAATTCGCGAAGTTAGTACTTGTCTAGACTGCCAATTTAACATTATTTAATTAAATGTTAACGCTGGTTGAATTGGAATGTTAAGTAACGATTTAATTGAAATATTTATATTATTTAAATGAAATGTTAACGCGGGTGGAATTGCAATGTTAAGTGAGTGTTTAGTTGCAATATTAATATCATTTAATGGAAACGTTGATACTAGTGGAATTGCAATGTTAAGTAAGTGTTTAGTTGCAATATTAATATTATTTAATGAAAATGTTAATACTAGTTGAGTTGCAATGTTAAGTAATGGTTTAATTGCAATGTTAATATCATTTAATTAAATTGTTAATGCTGGTAGAATTGCGATGTTAAGTAATCGATTTATTGCAACATTAATATTATTAATTGAAATGTTAATGCTGGTAGAATTGCGATGTTAAGTAATTGATTTATTGCAACATTAATATTATTAATTGAAATGTTAATGTTGGTANTATTATTTAATGAAAATGTTAATACTAGTTGAGTTGCAATGTTAAGTAATGGTTTAATTGCAATGTTAATATCATTTAATTAAAATGTTAATGCTGGTAGAATTGCGATGTTAAGAAATTGATTTATTGCAACATTAATATTATTAATTGAAATGTTAATGCTGGTAGAATTGCGATGTTAAGTAATTGATTTATTGCAACATTAATATTATTAATTGAAATGTTAATGTTGGTAGAATTGCGATGTTAAGCAATTAATTTATTGCAATAGTAATATTATTAATTGAAATGCTAAAGTTGGTTGAATTGCAATGCTGAGTAATTGTTTAATTGCAATGTTAATGAGGATGCTTAAGTTGCAATGTTAATATTTGTTAAATGAATGTTCGTGATGATGTTTAGATCGCAATGTTTTTATGGGCTTAATTTGAAATGTTTATGATGATGTCGAATTGCAATGTCAATATTGTTTAAATGGAAATGCTAATGACGATGTTTAAATTGCCATGCTATTATTTTGCAAGGTTATTACAAATGTGGTAATAATTGGCAGGAAGGGAAAGATAATATGGGGATTGTAAATGTTCGAGGGTTTACCATTATGGTATGATATCATTGCACAATTATGGAAATTAATAGAAAAATGCAATGCGCTTGTGCTTCTTGCTTGTCCTTGAACTAGTGCCTACTGACCTTATAACAAAATAATGGGGGTTGAAATTATTGGTTTTTACCATAGGATAAAGTCTTCGTCGGTTAATGATAAGTAATGGAGCAATTGACCTTGATTGATGTCTTCGGGTCTCAATAGAGGTTGGTCGATATTAGAGTCCTCCTGACTGGCGTCTCCCGTAGAGGTCATAATTGTCCCTGATTTTGTGGTACTTGGTGGTATTGCATTGCATGGTCTGCTTGTGTTGGGAGGGATGTAGACACCGTCAGTAGCCTTAACATTCATGTCTGTGTGCCTCCCTGCATCAAGAATCCAGTGCCGTATCAAGAGTCTCGAGCCCTTTAAAGGCAGGGTTTCCACTCTTGCGACACACCTTAGGGGATTACTAGTTTCTGACTGAGCAGTCGACCAGGAGCTTATCTGACCTCCTCTCTCTCCGGAGTTGAGGACTAAGATTAAACGCCCTGCTTTCTTGTGCAAAAATAGTAAACTACTACCATGGATTCTACCTTCTGTGTTGGTACGGTGCATAACCGAGTATGTCGTAGAATGTTTGCGTAGGGTGCCTTGTGCCTGTGGTCGTTCCTTGCTTCCGACTTCTTGTTGTGCGCCCATGTCTGCTTGTGGTAATCTTCGTGGTTGAGTCTTGTCGGTTGTCGGGTGGCGACGTAGAGTCACGTGAGTCTGCTACTTCTACACGCGCACACACCCTTACACAAAAAAAAATGTGCACCTATTATCAGAATTGTTGTCACAACGAGGAGTGTTCTTACAACATATCCTATAAAATTTTCATTTCAAACAGGCACACGATTTAAGAGTTATGATAAAAATAAAGTTGCACAGCGAGCTCGCTATGCAACTGGAAACTACAACACTTGTGTAGCATGAGATCGCTACACAAGTTCCATTTTTCCCTATTTCCACGAAACCCACATGCAAAAATTTTTATGATGGTTGAAATGTGATGTCCCAAGTCTATTGAAAGTTGAAACACCTTGGAATGTACCTGATCATAGCCTCAAAAAAATCCCCATGCAACATTTCGTAGCACCCAAAATTGATATTTGTATATTAGGGTTTGCGTGTTTTTATTCTTATACATAGTTGAATATAGGTCATGTTGATAGGTTTATTAAGGGACTCTAAGATATATGCACGTCATGAAAAAAAAATAACCCATGTGCTTTCTTCCAAAATGAGAATACATCAAACCCTAACCAGATTGCAAAAATAGGGTTTCTATGTACTCTCATTTCTTTCATATGACATATGGCAAAAGTGTTGCAAGGTGGAAAATAGTGCCTTTAATGACTTGGCATGTTGGAGAGGTGACATGACTCAGTAAACTAGAATTGACATGACATTAGACCAAACAAGGACTAGGACAAGTGACTTTATGCTAGTACAATATATGTACTAATAGTGTGGACATCCTCCTGGTTCAAAACCATAGTCAAACACGGCCACCCATGGTTAACCATATTCAACCATAGTTAAACATGGTTAGCTAAATTCAACTGTGGCCAATAAAATTTTCACATACACAACCATGGTCAACCAAATTCAACCATGGTCCAACATGTTCAACCAAGACAACCATGGTCAACAATAGACAACCATAGTCAATCAAAGATAACCATAGTAAAACATGGTGAACCATGTCATCCATAGTCAACATTGTCAACCATAGTCAAATGTGGTCAACTAAATTCAACCATGGTTATTAATAGTTTAACTTAGTCAACCATGCTCAACCAAATTCAACCATGTTCCACCATGTACAACCATAGACAATTGTGGTCAACCAAAGATAACCATAGTAAATCATGGTCAACCAAAGTCTAACATGGTCAACCAAATTCAACCATAGTCAAATGTTGTCAACCAAATTCAAACATGCTTAGCTATAGTCAACCATGGAAAACCACTGTATAACATGGTCAACCATGATCAACCATACTAAAAAATCATAAATATTTCATTATTAATTATATTGATTTTTTAATTCACAAATCTACTAATCCTCCTCATGCATGTTAGTCGTCAACTAGCATGACCACATAATTAAAAGTGATTGATATACACTATTTGGCACCATTAGTTTTAAAAGGTAAAAAATGGCACCAATTAATGTATATCGACCACCGTTAATTATGTGGTTGTGCTAGTCTTATTATTATGTACCAAAAATCCTTTACAACTACAAGTATAAAAGATAAATAAACAACAATACTAGAAATAGATGAATCAAAATCCTTGAAATGGACTATCAGTGGGTTTAATCATGAAAATCAGTTTGTAAAAATTAATAGTGTATGTGAAGAACAAAGATGCCTTGTATCTTATAAAATATTAAGCAAGAATAATTGAATTCACCATCTTCTCCAATTATATTGCATTATCTTCAATATATTTCTAGATGACACATCAAACAAACTACTATTTGCGGGTTTCTAGTAGTTAAGAACTCCAACCTAATATCTTGGACATAATAAGAATCCATTTTTTTCATTATTGAGCCTCTTATATTATTAATATAATAACCCCCTTTAATGTATAAACTAAATACAATTCCAAGTTTATATCTAAACTTGACATGCTTATCATTACCAATTGGTTTTGTCATTATGTTGACAATTTGCTCTATTGTAGGACAATAATAAATACAAATGTATTCATTATCAACCAACTATTTGATGTAATGGTGATGAAATTCAATATGCTTAGTTTTGGCATCATAGACTGGTTTATTCACCATCTTGAGAACACTTTGATTGTTGCAAAAAAGTGAGGTCAACATTGTTTGGTCAAGTTGAAGATCAACGAATATCCTTTGTAACCACATCGTCTCACAACTTGCACTAATGGTCACCTTGTATTCTGGTTTAGTCGAGGATAAGGAAAATATAGGTTGCAACTTACTCTACCATGAAATTACCCCTAAACCAAGAGCGAAAACATAACCTATTGTTGACTTCTGCATACAAACCGATCCAACTCAATCAAAATCAATATATCTTTCTTGCATGAAGTTGGCATATCTCTGATATAGAATACCAAAGTCAAGTGTTCCTTTGACATATCGAAGAAATCATTTGCAGCTTCCCAATGTACCTATTAAGGCTTAGACATGAATCAATAAAGACAACTTACTACAAAACATAGATCTGGTTGAGTAGTATTAAGATAAATCAAACTACCTACCAATTTCTGATACAATGACTCATTGACCATTAGTGAGTCAGTGTAAACAAAGATTTCCATAGGTGTATGTGTAGGATTACATTCAATCATTTTGAATTTTCCTAAGAGAGTTATTACATACTTGACTCATGACAAAGAGAATATGATCAGATTTCCAAAATTCTACACCTAAACAATATTGGAGGCCTATATACTTATTTCAAAAACATAAAAAATATGATATTTCACATATTGAATCATATTGAAATTACTTACAGTGATGAAAAGATCATCGACATATAAAATTGGGATCACTATGTCATCACCATTGTTTTTTACATAGAGAGTGGGTTCAAAGTAAATTTTTCCTAATCCAAAATCTCTAGGATATTGATCAAGATTGAAATACAAAGCTTGTGGATCTTTTTTAAGCCCATACAAGGAATTTACCAGCTAACAAATCATATGTTTATTTTTAGGAACTTGAAACCCTTGGGGACGCACCATGTAAATCTCCTCATCCAAGTCTCCATTTAAGAAGGAACTTTTAACATCAATTTGATATACCTTCCATCCAAAATGAGAAACAATGGAGATAGCCAACCAAAAGGTTACCATTTTTACAGTTCAGGAAATTTCTTCTTCATGGTCTACCTGTTCTTTCTGTGCATATCCTTTGACAAGAAGACACTATTTGTATTTATCCAAATAACCATATGATTTATAATTGACTTTAAAAATCCATTTAAAACCAACGGATTTCTTTACTGGAGGTAATGTTGATAGCACCCAAGTCCCATTTTTCATTAACGCATCATATTCCACCTTCATAGTAGCTTCCCATTCAAGTTTTCCTCTCTCTTATTCAAATGTGCTCGGATCGAATACCTCCAAAACAACACTAGTCATAGAAAAAATTACCTACTCATTACCTTGCATAATTTGTTTCCTTGGTCACATAAATCAACCTTCTATTTCTTTGGGAAATTCATCTTCCTGAACATCATACATCATTTTATAGTACCACTTTAATCTATTGTGTTGAACTTCCTAATTTTTCTATGAAGGATTAGAATTATTCTCTTCCTCACTAGATTCCTCCTTGGAATTTGAATCCTATGATGCTTCTGTTATCCCTCGAGATGTTCTAGGTTGTTATTCAAATAATTTCGAGGCACCCCGGGACCCAAGACCCAGGATGAATCTTAAGGCCATATTTGCAGTAAACTATTTATGCAATATTTGGAAATATTTTCTTTCTCTCTTTCTTCCTCTTCTAAAATTATAGGACCTTAAATAGTCTCATCCCAGATGACAAATTCTCTAAACTATTAGAGAAATATGTCTATGAGTGTTTCATACAATTAATATTTAAAAGGAGAATGAAGTGATGAATTGGAATAAAAACAAGATAAACATACAAGGCACTACTAAGAATGAATCTTGTAGATTATGGAAATAGAATAATGTGTTGAGAAATTAAGGATTCAACAACTCTACCAGGTGTATACGGATCAATAAAACATGCTTAAAACAATTAACATCTTCATACACTCAAATTCAATGAGGTACCCTCTGCATATCATTCAAATTCATAAAGAAAATGAAAATAAATGGTCATACATTAAGAGGAAATCACTTTTGTGTCATTACCAGACATCATACAATAATGCTAAACATGAAGAATGGCCTACTGTCCAAGCTTTTATAAATAAGATTTGATACAAGAAAGAAAAAATGGGAGGAGATGATTTACAAGAACACAAACACAATAGAATAATTACAGATTGAAAACTTAAATGCAGGGGATGAATCTTTAGCTTCCAGCTGCATTTATCAACTGATTGTGCTCAGGGTTTATGGTCAAATAGATCTATTTATAAGAAACTTTTTAATTCCCCAAAGTGTCGACCCTAACAATGGGTTCCTTCATTGTCTTTTATTCCTTTTGTTCATTCCCTAAAACTGCTTCTTGAAACCACTTCCAATATCTTAAAACCATTTCCACCTTTTTAATTCTTGCATGGTTTATCTCTGGTAAAATTGTAAAAAAATCCCTTTACATGTTGGAATTATGTTATGAGCATATCAAGGGGCAACTGGAAACTTTCTAGCCAAAATATACATCACACCTGGTTCCTGAAGAGATCTATGCAATAATTTCTCCTATTGTTGGGTGCATGAAATTAATTTTTATAGGTGTGAGATCACATGACTCAAAATCCATCATATCTATCATTTGTAGGTAATCACGACCATTGATCAAAGGCATGCCAATCGGAGAAATCAAGTCCTTTCAAGGCACAAAACTCAACATCCATCAGATCAAATCGATCAAATCTGGATCGTTGATTGGCGTTTCACTTGTTAGATCGATTGGGGTCTAGGATTCAACATGAATTTGACAAGGGAGATATGATGACCATTGATAAGAGGAACTGAAGAGGAAATGGGAGCCATCGATGTAGCCATATTCAATAGAAACATTCATCTAAGGAAAATATATCACACAGACATTATCCTGGACACATGGTGATATTATATTGGCCCATGATGACACTGAAGTGGTAGAGGAGAGTGACATGTTTCACCCATTTTTTTTGTTTTGACCTATGAATATAGAGGGTTCCACTTTTCCACTTGGCGACAGCTAGCTGGCTCTTACAGTGCTCTACTAGTGGGCTAACATAACACTTGGTCGGGGAAACTCAAAATCAGATATCATATTTGGACTGTTGATTAGAGGTGTCCATCGAAGTGAACCGAGTCTAGCATGAAAACATGACTTTGACAAGGGAGCTTTGAATGGTCGGTAAGACAAATCTGGGCCATCAATCGGAGGTCTGAGGAGAACTGAAAGCCATTGATATGGACACAACAAAAATCCATAAATTACTAAGGCATTGATAAAGTTGTGCTAATGTCACCACGTCATATTGGATATGTGGCGACTCTTCATATATGGTTTTAGGGGATAAATTTCGCCAATGGGATAATTTTCCATGGTTTTCCCAAAAAACGATTTGCCAATTTCCATTTTTTCTAAAAAATACTGGCCCTAATTTCATTGAATAAATTTATTTTACCTTTAAATTTGCCAAAATTTTATAGAAACTATATAAAATCCTTATAAATGTGAATTTTTTTACAAAACTATCGCAAAATGTTTTAGATTTTTCATAGTAAGGACTAGTAAGATTAGCCCTGGTTTCTACATATTAATATAAATTTCCATCCTTAAAATTATCCCTGTTCTTCATTAGTCCACGTTGTTATTGATGTGGCATCCAAGGAAGACACATGTCACCTTTCCAATATATTTATCTGTGCAGTCGTGGGTTCCCTATGTCCATGCATCACCCCCTAGATGGCTCTGAAAACACTCTATTGATGGCCAAGCTATCATATCTTTCACATTTCATCGAAGATGACATCATATTGATCTCCTCTGTTAATATTTCACCGATGTGAGGGGGTCCATATATCTATTT
The DNA here is from genome assembly GCA_000966675.3 of Picea glauca. Taxonomy (NCBI): domain Eukaryota; kingdom Viridiplantae; phylum Streptophyta; class Pinopsida; order Pinales; family Pinaceae; genus Picea; species Picea glauca. The sequence goes on from JZKD02S1830558.1 coordinate 88,121, forward strand.
ATTGAACAAGGAGGGCCATTGATATTTCACTGAAATCATAAGAGTCGTTGATCTAGGCTTGAACAAAATCTAGAAATGGATAAGGAATGAACCGTATAATGATTACGTCACCTTTAAAATGTGGCATATTTTCGTTGGCCCACAATGGTGTTGATGTGGTAGGGAAACAAGACATGTGTCACCTATTTTTGATAAGCTTTGGGGTGACTTAGGAGGGTTCCACATGTCCATGTGGCAACTCCAGATTGGTTCTGATAGTTCCCTACTCGCATGTCGAGCTGTCAACTCTTCCTTAGCTTGTCCTTGGTCACCGATGATAAAGTCATCATCGACACTACATAACTTGAGCTTAGGGGGAACTCCCAATGGATTTTTCTGATGAAGACTCGAAACCTGATATCTACCATTGATATTTCCCCTAAACATTGATATGAGCCATTGATATTTCACCAATGTAAGGAGAACTATTGATATTTCGTCGAAATCATGCGAGCCATCGATCTAGGCTCGACCAAAATCTAGAAACGGATAAGGAAATGGAAAACATTACATTGATGTCATCTTGGACACATGGTGACTTTCTAATTTCCCATGGTGGCATTGATTTGGCAGGGGAGTAGGACACATGTCACCCAGATCTAAGATTTTTAACTATGCAAGTGATGAGTTCCACATTTCCATGTGGGAGTCATTAATTTTCCCTAATAGTGTTATGCTGGTAGGCCACATGTAATGTTGAGTTGGCATGTTGAGGTCCTGGATAAAATATGGATCCTTGATCTCTCAACACACTTTTGATGACGTGATGCAATTGGGACCATTGATCAGTTTCCCTTAAAATAGGTCTAAAAGAAGATTTGGACCTCCCATCGTAGGTGCCTATTCAGAGTGCTGAAGGATCTAGCTTCAAACAAGACTCCAAAAAGAGAACTATGATGAGCGTTGATTTAATATCCGAGGACAACCGAGATTCATTGATCTGACATGGTTGAAAGAAAAAATTGACTAAGGAAAGGATCGTCATGCTGACGCCATCTCGGACACGTGGTGACTTTATATTTTTCCATGTTGGTACTGACATGGTACAAGAGAAAGACACAAGTCACCTGTATTTGATATGCATGTGGTGGGTTCCACATGCCCACGTGCAAGCCTATGGTTGGTTCTGATGGTGCTCTCCTGATAGGCTGACGTGACATCTTATGAGGAGGCTGAGAGATCTGAGATCATATCTTGACCATCCATTAGAGGTGTCCATCCAGAGTGGTTAAGAGTGAGTTCCCAAGAGGGAATCCAACAAGGATATCATCTTGACCTTTGATCGAAGGAACAGGATATTGAACGAGATCTATTAATATCATCATGGTCGAAAGAAAAAATTAGCTAAGGAATGAACATTATCATGTTGACGCCAGCCTAGACAAGTGGTGGTTTTATATTGGCCAACAATGAAGATAACATGGAAGGAAGACTTGAAACTTGTCACCCATTTTCAAGATGTTGACATGTATATCTGGAGGGTTTCACATGTCCATGTGGAAAATCTGGATTAACCTAACAAGTTCCCTACTAGTAGTGAATTCATGAATATGTCACTCGGGACACGTGTCCATTCATATTTACTCATCCAGGAGAGGAAATGCAATAGATTTTGATCCTTTGATCTTGTTCCCCTTTACCAAATATGAACCATCAATCAGAGGTGTCCCATTAGAGTTCTCAAGGATTGGGCTTCAAATGAGACTTTGACAGGTGGAATCTAAAGTCGTATGTCAATCGTTGATCTAAAGTTCATGCGAGTGATGTGATATGAGTCATCGATATTTTTACATCAAAAAAACTCTTGAAATGCTAGCACTTGGTTCTTTAGGTTGTGGTGTTGTGATAAGCCCCTAGGTTATTTTCACTTGATCTCTTTTTGGGGCGTGATAAGCCCCTTTTTACTCTCGATAACCACTCGAGAGACTGAAAGTTTCCTTAGACGTAAAAAGGCATGGGTTTTTTGCAAATTTTTTCGACCTGCCTCGATGTAACTTTGAGTTTTTAGCTTAGAGGCTCTTGAATTTTTGTCTTCTACCACTAACTCATCTGATATCAGACTGACCACTTCATCAAACCTTCATATCTTTGATAGGAACAAAAATAGTACTAACAACTTCCATCTCTAATCCATATTTTATTTCAACACCAGAACTTGTTCCTAAATTAGTGACACTTTTACATACACTACTATCCATATATTTACCATTATCAGAGAATAATGGTATTTTCTCATCTAAAACAATGTTTATATTAATCACAATTTTGTTTCTATACACATATAGTAGTCAATATGATTTTGAATGTTCATTGTATCCAAAAAACATATATACCTTTCTTTTTTCATCAAAGATACTTCTCTTTTCTTCCTAACCATGATTCCTTGGGAGTTATATTCTACAAATATTTACAAATACTTTTGTTAAGAATGTAGAACAAAACATTTACTACTTCTTCCTAGTACTGATAAGGTACATTGTAGTTATGTACCATGCACCATTTCATCTCCATAATTGTCTTTTTCCTCCTTTCAATTACTCCATTTTGTTTTGGAGTGTATGGATTGGTGTATTACTTGTGTATACCTTCCCTTTTGTAGAATTCCTTGAATTGAGTTGAAATAAGCTCACCTCCATTATTATATATTAAATATTTTATGTAATTACTTGTTTATGTCTCTATCAAACCTTCACATGATACATACTTTGAAAAAAACA
>JZKD02S1830569.1:3494-14243 GCA_000966675.3 Picea glauca
TAGTAAAACTATTCATGCGATATTTCAATTCAAATGAACATTTGCACGGAAATATGTTATTATCTCTATTGCTCCTACTCAGGATAATAATTATGTTAGTACTGAATGTGCTAACCAATTAGTGATTCTTGAATCAAATATTATAGAAACGATAGATTCAATGGGTGGAAAACAATATGACATAAGCAATTTACAACTTAGCATGAGAGACTATACTTTTGTATCACAATTCGTCGTTAAATCTTTATTTTATGATTATAGTGACGTAATTATAGGTTCATCCTCGATGGAGCATTAGGGTCCTTCATCCTAAACATGAAGAAGAAGTTTTTGACATTTTCTTATAAAAATAAAAAAAATAACATTACAGGACTCTACATTGGAGTCAAATCCAGTAACGTCAAAAGACTTTTAAGATATCTCTAAGGTAATACTTCAAGAAAATCAAAAGTCGATATCAAGGAAGCAAAAAGAATTTGACAAAGTTATCAAGGATAAAAACAAAGAAATTTTGCGTTTAAAAGAACACAATCAAAAACTACTTACACAGATTAAGAAGTCAAAGGATCGAAAACAATGTGTTTAGAAGTTGGAACGAGAGAATCAAGATCTTGAGAAGAACCTCCAAGTGTTGGAATATAAACAATAGAAGCTTCAAGTGTACTCACAAATAGAAGTTCATCAATTAACAAAGCAACATCAGTGAGTAAGGGAAATCAAGAAAACACTTTGAGTACGATAAGGGAAAAATAGGCAATACGACCTCCTTATCAACATCCAAATCATAAGAGCGGATATCTTAACAAGACAGAGTGTCAATATCATTTAGGACGGACACAACCGACTTTTTTTCCACAAAATATTGATACCAATGCAATTAAATATCATGATGTCAATTCATCATGGAAGTGCAACATTCCACAAAAGATTGAATTAGGATGGTCAATCCTTTTTCGATTCGACAATTTTGCTCAACACTTAGAGGTTCATATCGTTTCATATCGTCAACTACAACAGCTACTAGAACAGTGAATGTTGAGAAGACATTACAAGCCAAAGAAAAAATTCATCAAGCATTTTCATCAATATGCTTTGAGGACAAAGCATTTTTAAGGGGAAGGCAATGTTATGAACACAATATATAATACATTATAAAAATATAAATAATAATAAATAATCAATAGTTAATGATTAATAATGAAGAGACACCTTCTTGATGAAAGGTCACGTCTCTTCATGAAAGGGCACCCCTCCGTGGGTATAGAAGGTCCTCACTCTCATTGTATTCATCATCAATTTCATATTATTATACATTATTATTTAATATATATCACTGTCCCATATGGATATCTTTATTTTCTAAGTATTTTGGATTATTAACTCGTGAGATAGATTCGTTCACCACATATTTATAATATTAATGAAATGTATAATGTAATTTTACATTAATAGATAAAATTGGAAAAATAATTAAGTTTTATAGAAAGATAAATTAAAAAAAAAAAAACATAATAATGTAATTTAAAAATATAATAATATAATAAATTAGTATAATTTTTTTGTTTTTCTGTTCGATTAGAAGTTAAATTTCAATTTGGAGTAGTATTTGGTTTCAATTGGAGTAGTATTTGGTTTCAAATATGTACAAAAATCATCTAAATGTGGAAAATACTACTACAAAATCTAATCTCATATGCACTTGCAAAGCAACATTGAAAATTTTTAATAAACAAGAGGTTGAGAACATAAGCTCCTCGTGCCTGCCAACACTTATATGCATTTTTTAATATGTATGTAGCTTAATAGATGTATATCATGCAATCCCAAGAGAACATGATGTGTCAATGAAAGTTTTGGAGAGCAATGCAAATGCGAGTTAGTGAATGGGGTAAGCGTTTGAATTCATGAACATGAGACACATAGTTTAAAGTATACTTTAGATAGACACATAGTAGTTCGCAGTTTGTATATCCAACTTATCAAAGTCATGTTTGTGTGTTTGCCTATGAAATGCGATCGAAATTACAAATCTATAAAGAAGTCAATATCCAAGCACTCTCCCCATCTCAATTGAATTGAGAGAAAATAGTACAATCGATCTTCCAAAGTAAAATGACACAATATATCATATCATGCAAGTAAATTGCATGGGCTAAAACTCAAATTTAAGATATGTCGGGAGATTGTAGAATTGCAAGGCCAACTTAAAAGGGAACAGTGGCACAATATGTTATGCATGTAATTTTGGCAATTTTTCCTGTGTTGATATTATGGTAGTTGTGGGAGGTATTAACCTTTACGTGCAACCTTTGACGAGAATAGAATATTCAAGGAAGCAAGAGAAACCCTAAAACATTGGATAATAACCCTAGAAGACAAGTCGACTCAAGAGAATAATTAATATTGAGTTATTAGCCCCCAGGAAGAGAAGTCGGCCCAGTCAGGTGAGTTGGAGCAGTATAAATAGAGGGTGTTAGAGCTCATTTGGACTCACTCACTCTCACAACTACATAAGGACAAGTGGTGTGCATCACTGGAGGAGAGTTGCAATTGTTGCAGTGGTGACTTAGTCTTTGGTTATGGTTGGACTTTCTGCTTGGTTATGGTTCGGACTTTCTACTTGGTACACTAGCTCTGGAGAGAGATACGCTACCTTTGTTGGTTATTGGTTCTAGGGTTTGCTTCTAGAATTATTATGTCTATCAAGGTTAAGGTGCTCGGGGTGGCATTTGTGCCTATGGTTGGGTGACAATATTGATATATTATCTACGGTGAAATGAGCACACCTATATTTCTAACAGGTTATGGGCCCACACTATCTTCGGACAATCTAACCACTGGAAGGTAGATTGGGAAGATTTGCTCAGTTGCAGTTGCAGTTGCAATCAAAGTTTTTGATGCACAAAAAAACCCAGACCCTCGTGTTAAGGCACCTTAAGTGAAGCGCTTGACCTAATTCCTAGATAACCTAGTGCACCCTAGCCTAGCGCACCTTTTGGTACTCTCAGCAAACCAAGATGTCAAGTTTGGAATTTTGGTCAATGTTTGACCAAGTCAAAATCTAAGGTTGACCAGTCAAAAAGTCAAAATAAAAGGCAGTTATGAAGACAAAAGACCTAACATGAAGAAAGTGTATGATGTGCCCAAGAGAAATCTATTGAAAGGAACATTATGAGGTTTACCAATCCTCTAGCAGCTAAACCTCTAGTCCAACAAAGTCATTTTAAGGTTTATCGTCACAGTTGGGTAACAAAGGTATGCACCTATACATGTTCTTTTAATTTGTATGATTAGCATGAATGTGTTTGCAAGAAAAGTACAAGGGATCTTGTTCAAAGTAGTGATCTTGGATTCGGTGCATTCAAAAGATCAACACACTCTCCAGGATTGACTTGATATGTCTTTGGTTGTTATGGCATTATGAACTTCTAGTCAAAGTTAAAACTATAAGCTAACTTTAGTCGAGATAATATATGGTTGAGATAGTATTCTTTAACTCAATTTTTCTGTCAAGGGAGCATATTGTTTTAAGTTTAAAAGACAAATCATAAAGGATACTTGTCTCATAAGAAAAGCAATCCAAGTGGAACAATAACAAGACTCCAGGTTTGCATATCAAGTTTGACATCTTTATTATTGTCACTTGAGTGAGTATTGATAAGTACTTAGTAGCGTATACTACTGAGTGTACTTATTTGCAAGCATGAACTAACACCTCCTCTAGGAGATATTTCTTGTTCTTGTTCTCAAACAAGATCATCGTAGTAATGCTACCAAGAAACTATCATTCATATGAAAGATGTTGTATCAGAAACATTGTTGTTCTTGTTGTCTCAGGCAGGTTATTTCATGAAGGCTATCATGAAGGTTTCTTTCCAAGCTTGTAGCAATTGCCTTTATCCTTGTCCTTATTTTGTTTCGATTTCCTATCATAAACATTTTGTCTTGGATCTTTCTTTTTTTCTTGTCTTGTTTTGGGCAGGTACCCTTGTGAAATATGTTGACAAACCTCAATGAACAATCTTTGTGGAAGTTGGCATAGAAGAAGTTTATAAGAATGGCACTTTGCAGAAAGCAAAGAGAGATGCAACAAACAAAAGCATGGACTCTCTCATATAGAGGGAATTGATTGCAGAATTCCAGAAACATGCAGTCTCATAATAAAAACAAGGAAGTTCTAGAAAATGGTCCAACATGTTGTTGATGTACCATAGACAATGATTCCCCTTTGTGGCCAACGTGGGGGAATGCTCTAGGACAGTCATTCTCCTTGTTAGTCACTCTGAGAAGTGGTCAAGCATAATGGTATGCCTCTCTGGACAATCATTCTTTCGAAGTTCACGGTTCTGAGCAGTTTCGAAGAATGGTCTGATGTAGGGTGTTGGTACAGGACAATCATTTCTGTAGGAAATGGTTCAGACAGTCATTTCCTTAGGAATACTCATTCTATCCAAGTTGCACTGTGAATCGTGTCGAAAGAATGGCCTAGTTAGGTTGAATGATCCAGGTTCAACAATCGGGGACAATCATTCCCTAGGGAAGACTCATTTTCTCCAAGTTGCACTGTGAATCGTGCTGGAAGAATGGCCTAGTTAGGTTGAATGGTTCAGGTTCAACAATCAAGGACAGTCGTTCCCTAGGGCATACTCATTCTCTTTAGGTTGCACTGTGAATCATGCTAGAATAATGGCCTAGTTAGGTTGAATGGTTCAGGGACAATTATTCTTCTATGCTTGGGAAGAATAGTTCAGATACCCCATGGTTGATGTTTAACTTTTCAAGGGCAAATGCTCTTCCAAATCTCACAGATGTGAGTGGAAGAATGGCCCAGATGAATCAGTTTGTATCATGATATTGTTTATGCAGATTTTATCAAATGATATGATTGTTGTAGAGACTGTATATCTCTGAACAATAGTTGTATGTTATTGTGGTGGATGTTATCCACTGGTAATGACTGTGTGTCACTGATTAGTAGTCATGTGCTACTAGGAGTGTGTGTAACAATGGATAGTAGTTGTTTACTACTATGTGTAGACACAATTGTGTTCTATTGGATGGCATTATAGCAACAATATGCTACTATTTGATTGCCATGGAGACTACCACTAGTGTTGGAGTTGATTGCCAGCTAGATGGATAGTTAGTGTGCTGGTGGACAGACATTCTCCCAACGGAGAGTGGTCCAGACATAACAAATTGATGGTGGACATGCATTCTCTCTATGGAGAATGGTCCAGGTTGACAAATTGTTGACGTATCATGGACTGGTATTTTCCCAAGGCACAGAATGTGGCCCGATTAGGAAAATGGTTCATGATCGATATTTTCTAAGGCATATGGGTAGAGATTGATCTCTATGGTACATATGACTCGATTAGAAAATAGTTTGAGATTGACATTCCTATAGGAATGGTCTCTGTAGCCCATAGGGTGGCTTTCAACATCTGGGAGGACTGACATTCTTCTAGGACGTAGGTCTAGATTAGAAGAATGATCCTTGTAGCCCATTACAGAGCTTTCAACATCTATTGGGACAACTATTCTTCTAGGACGTATGTCCGTATTAGAATAATGGTCCTTGTATCACTCCGTTGAGTGAATCAATTTTTTAGCATCATACTTGATTACTCATATGGAGTATGGCCTCGAGAGATGATGTAGTTGATGCTATCAGATGATACTGATAGCGGTGATGGTGCTCGTGATGTGATCATGAGATGGCTTGTGTGGCTATGTTGTTGCTATCGGTTGAATGGTTTGTTTATGCTCAAGACCATTGTCTTTAATGCCTCCCTAGCTAAGAGGGAGTGTTGATATTATGGTAGTCATGGGAGGTATTAACCTCTACGTGTAACCTTAGACGAGAGTAGAATATTCCATGAAGCAATATAAACCCTAAAACGTTGGATAATAACCCTAGAAGACAAGTCGACTCAAGAGAATAATTAATATTGAGTTATTAGCCTCCAGGAAGAGAAGTCGGCCCAGTCAGGTGAGTTGGAGCAGTATAAATAGAGGGCGTTAGAGCTCATTTGGACTCACTCACTCTCACAACTACACAAGGACAAGTGGTGCGCATGACCGGAGGAGAGATGTAGTTGTTACAATGGTGACATAGTCTTTTGTTATGGTTGGACTTTCTGCTTGGTACGCTAGCTCTGGAGAGAGATACACTACCTTGGTTGGTTATTGGTTCTAGGGTTTCCTTATGGAATTATTCTGTCTGTCAAGGTTAAGGTGCTCGGGGGTGGCATTTATGCCTATGGTTGGGTGAGAATATTGAAATATTATCTACGATGAAACGAGCACACCTATATTTCTAACACCATGGGAATAAACTCAAACTTAACATATATATAAGGAGATGAATTGCCAAAGTCAACAAACTTTACGATTTAAACCAAAAAAAAAAAAAATTAAATAAGGGATGCATGATTTTAAAAATCCTCACGTGAGATAGATAGGGGTTGGAAATTTTTACTTGTTTTACTTGATTAACAATTAAGATAGAGCTTCTCACAAGAGAGTGAGAGTTGACGGAGAAAACACAAAGAATTTACTCCACATTTTTATTCCCATTCGAGCTATGGTTTAGATGGATAGAAGAGCTATCAGTGAATCAGTTGCATTATTAGTGGAGCAACACCACGACCTTATAGAGCTTCGTAGCCCATTCTCTTCAATCATCGGGTTAGTAGAAGTGATAAGCGATAGCGGTGAGTCGCAACATTACAAGTAGAAGCCATTCTCCTCTTCTTATCAATTAGCCTCTAAGACTTAGAATCCGATGATATCTAACATTGTGATATGGTAGATAGTATATCTCTTCTTCATCTTTTCCTAATATCCCTAAACTCTCTTACCCAATGCTTTTTTGTGCGACCAAATGGAGCTTATGATTGTGCTCGACGTATTAATGACAACTCAATTGGGTTGTTGAGGTCATTTCAAAGGTGTTTCCCAAGAGGTATCCCCATTATAGCTAACTTTTGTGTTCTTGGCGTGGATTTCCATCTCTAGTATTTCCTATAAAAGACAAGAAATTTGAAGGCAAGTGAGTAGAGGGGCTACCCCATATAATAATCTCACTAGATTTTTTTCTAGCCAGAAGTATTTATTAGATTGCACTTTGCATACATAATTTGAATGGTTGAGTATGCATGGATGAAATTCAAAAGGATCACCATAAGGCTACCTGTTGGTGGTTACTCTGAGTTAAAAGAGTTTCCAAGTATAGAAATATTGGTATATTTAGAGAACTTATGGGCAGACGGATGTGTGACGTTGAAGAGCATCGGGGAGTTGGAGTAGTGTACAGAGCCTTTAGAATGAAGCAATTGACCAACTCAAGAGCCAACATCAGACTCCCTCCTCTACTATGTTAGTCAACATCGATTGGACAAGCCATATGACGATCAGGCAAGGCCCCTTACCACAAGTTGATTTCACTTGGCTAGTACATGAAGTAGGGTATGTATGCTTAATGAAATAGAAGAGATTCTAATAAATAGGGGGACACTAGCCACTCCCACCCTTGCCATTATAGTTTGTGTAATTAATTATAAGTGACGAGTCCCATTCAGAAGGCCATCTACATGTAGAGAAGTTCATGCAAATTGTTTGATGTCTACATGCATGTTCGTTAGAGCTTTGTAGTTGGCAATTAGCATTAAATCTTTCAATGAGAATGCCATGAGATGAGAAAACAAGGTTTGAACAAAAAGTAATAAATCTCCTTAAACCAACTGTTAGTAATAAATCTCATAAGTCTTCATATAAAAAAAATTATTGGCAAGTTGATGAAGTTTTTGAGAAAGAGTCATTTGTGATTTAGAAGACGTTTTAAGTTATGAACTACTTATGTACGTCAATGAAAAACCCACTTTAGTTTCATTCGTAAAACATACATTGAGAAAATAACAAATCAGGAATTCTATAATCAATTAGGCAATTTTCTCTCTTTTTAACAACTTAATTTTTAAATTTATTATATTTTAGAAAAAGTTTTTGAGGAAAAGTTTTTAAACACTTATTCATGATTTATGGATGGTAAATAGGGTAAATTGTCAACCCTAATTTTGGAGCTTAACTCTAGAGGGATCAATACAGTCGAACCCATGACCTCCCCAATTTAAAAAGAGAGATTTCATGTCTAACTCATGACCACTTAATAGGTATACATTATGAGATCTAAATTAATATCTCTTTTATGAATGAACTATTTACAAATTTTTATTGAGATTTTTTTAATATATAAAAAAGTAAGCATTGATTATTTAAATTCAAACCCATGTACCTAGTAAATTGTTAACAATTTTAGATAAGGGTATTTTTGTTTTTTTATAAAATAGAAAAGATTAATATTTGTATGAAAAGGGGGTTACGGTCGAACCAAACATCTTATTAATATGACAGAAGGAAGAGTCTAACTATCAGTGGCCGGTTTATAGTTCAAGAAAAAAAAAATTGGGTTCCAAAAACTGATTTGTCTCCCTTGTCCACACCATATTACTAAAGTTTCAACAAGTATATTTCCTTACATACCGAAGTAAAAGTTAAACTACCCAACAAAACATGAAAACAAACATAGAAAATCACATTAAGTTTGGCCCTCAAAGGGTTTCTTGTTTTCCTCTTAACTTTATTTTCCATGGCCTGCTCCATTGGCTGCATGTCCACATCTACTAAGATTCCCGCTATATCTTCTCTTTCAACTACATTCCTAATCATGATGAATGGAAAAGAGTGTGTAAATGATTCCTCCTTAACCTTGGATGAGCATGACTACATATGGATAGTTAGAAGGTGAATATGGTTTACTATCCTAGAAACTAAAGAGTGTTTGTAGTGCACTTTGTCTACCAATGCCTTATAGTTCCTCTATTGGTTGTGCATGAAGTTACAGTGGGCTTGATCTATTATTTGAAGTGGTGATAATTAGACATCAATCTCCATTGCTGGTTGGTCAAGGACATGTGCTTCCATGGAGAATTTATAGTCTCATTCCTCCTTCCACATTGAGTAACATCTCGACAAATTGGTGACATCACACCAAGTCTTTGATATTTGACCCTCATAACCCCGTATGCCTCTTATTACCTCTGAAAGTTCACACATGAGGTAATGTCCAAACCTTCTATGGTTGACCATATTTTCGAAAAATACAGAGCAATACAAACCAAATTCTCCATAAATTGGTGCCCTAGAAGTTTGCAAAAACCCCTCTCTAACCAATCCCCCATATGGGACCCATCTGGAATAATTGAATAGAGTCTTTGGCCTCAAGCAAAAGTCAAGAGCGATGAGAACTACCCAAACCATCAACCAATGGAACCTTAAAATAAAAAAATAAAAAAAGCCCCACATTCAATAACCCTATGCTTACATGTATCCTTAATAAAACTTAGTGCATGCTCAAAGTTATAGCTCAATATGCGCCTCTTTGACATCTTTAATGCCCTATCCATGATCATATCTTTGGATTATGTTGGGATTGGCTATAAGATTTAGATACATATCTTTGAATATTATGAGAGAGGGTGGTGATATACACTCTTCTCATTATTTTGATTATTCCTTTTTCGATTTCAACTTCAACATTAATGTAGATATTTATTAACATAGATATAGATATTTGTAATTATATTTACCTAAAATAATTTTAATATTTTAATTTTTTATATATAATAAAAATATTAATTCATTAATAAAACCTAAAATCTATATTTAAAATAAACTAATCTACTCAATGAGTAAATAATTATTTAAAATAAATTAACTCATACGTATTATATTATAAATCATTATTTAGAATAAATTAATTCATACATATGATTAAAATTCTATATTATATTTCATTACTCAACCACGAACCAAAGCAACAAAACGATATTATTAAATACTTATGCATTTTCATATTACTTATAGTCCTGATACTCATATATGAATAAGGTTCTAAATTATATTGAATCATTAAAACACAAACCAAAGCCAACAAAAAAATATTATTAAATATTTATGCATTTATCATTAAATTCATTTAAAAGTGTAGTTTAAATGTTTGAATTTTAGGGTTTTTTATGGATATATTTTTTTTATTATCAATTTTTTTTAAAATTAAGTGAAAATTTATTGGAACTTCAAATCTAAGGTAGCTTTAGAATTTTTTAAATTGTTAAATCAATTTATTCATTCAAAAATACAATTTAAACAACAAAAAAATAATAATTTTATTTAAAATAAATTCAAAAAATTTAAACAATATTATTCTTAAATAACTAATAATTTTTTAATCATTTTTTTTAATAAAATTTTAAATAATATAAAAAACCTCAATAGTATTTTACTATTTTAAAAAAATAATAGCATTTTAATATTAATATAAAGTTGACTACGGGCTTAGATTTACCCTTTTTCTACCTAATAATAAACTCATAACATATGTTGGAGAAGATTTTATCGAATTTAGTAACTAAAACAGTGGTCTTATATCGAAAAATGTTGGAACGCATCAAAGGGGAAAAAGTGTTCCAAGGGATCGTAAAGAAAAAAGCTAATAATTTTTTAATAGAGATTATTTAATAATATTTAAAAAAAAAATTAATATAAAGTTGAGTAAAGGTTAATTTTCTTATTCTCATGACAAGTTTTTATAGTGTATATCAATTGGGTGTAGTTGCAATGGTTATGGACTGCAGTATTATTTTGCCTTCTAAAAATAAGTGAAATAGGGTTAAATATAACTTT
>JZKD02S1830580.1:16434-47742 GCA_000966675.3 Picea glauca
GGATTGATTTCATCTTTATCTTCATCTCCATTGAAGTTAGGAATTGTCATTGATTCTTAATTGAGGTCTAACCCATATCTTCAACTTAAAAATTCAATATATTAGGAATAATGATATCAAATAGTTATAATATTTTTTCCAATATAATAATATATGTTTTCTCTTTCCAATGGATTTTGAATTGGCTCAGTTGGACATCCCATTCAAAAGTTATGATAATTTTAAGTGAACATACCTTTGAAACCTTGATTTGCAATCTATCCTTCTAGTCAACCTTCCTTTTGATGTATATATGAAATTATAGCCCTCCCGAGTCTGAAATTTAGACTTGTATTACTTTGATATGTCTTCTCTACAATTCCATAGGTCCGACCAAAATTTCATGTACCAAGTAAAAGTTATGGTAGCTTTCCCAAAAAAAAATTATTTTTTTCCTTTTCTAGAGAGTGAACTTGTATAGAATTCCACATGTCCAATATATTTTATATAATTATGAAATTTGTACCAAAGATACTATGGATTGTTATATCTCTAATGAAACAGGTTGCATTGAATTTGGATCCTCACTGAAGAAGACATGATTATTTTACCTAGAACACTTATTTGATACTAGTTATAGGACTAGTCAAATATCCCTACCTTCCACAGACTATATCTCAGAAATTAAAATGATCCAAACTCTAATTTTTTATCAAACATACTTAGATATGTCTCCTCAGGATCCTAAAATTTTCATAGTTTGACACATCGCCCAAAAAAATTTATAGCGAAATGACCCAAAATGTCTCGTTCGAGATTGATTTCAAGGCTAGTAAAAAGTCATAACTTGTACAGGATGTATCTCAAAAACTAAAATGAACCAGAACCTAAAATGTTTACCAAATTAACTTTGTTGTGTTTTCTAAGTGTCTTGAAAATTTCACAAACTGAATCATTGCAGAAAAAGGTTATAGTGAAAATTCGAAGATGACTTTCTTGAAGCAAAAAAACCCTAGGATCGATGCTATGATACCAAATGTTATGCTCCAAATGCTTAAAATATTACAATAAACCAAGCGTACACACCATGTACACCAATGTGAGTTCGGAGCACAATTACAATATAGATAAGAGAGATAAGTTACACAATAACTCCTTAGAGTATAAGAGAACCTTCTCCAAATAACCATATGCATTCGTACATCACAATTCACATCCCTCAATAATGAATACGCGATCTCTATATATACTTATTCACACACTACACATGAGGCCCCTTTACTATTAGGTCAACTCTATTACTATACATTTACACATTACATATACATTTATCCCCATATATGCTCCCCTTTTGGGTCATATCATATACATTTAACGCCATATATGCCCCCCTTGGGTCATAATATGTGATATGTTACATCAAAGGAAAATTGAATTTTGGTATTGAATATACTAACAATTCAATATTGTTTTAACATGTTATTTTGATTCAAATTGGGTCAATTACTCTTGCATTGTAGGATATGATTTTAATATTAGCACAACAAACATTTCATGGAGTAGCAAAAGGAAAGCCACAATTGCTTTGTCATCAACATAAGTAGAGTACAAAGCTTTGTGTAGTATGACATGTAAAGCTATTTGGTAAGGATAATTCTAGAAAAAATTGAATAAAAGAAGGTCACTCCCATTGTTATCAATTGTGACAATCAAAGTTCAATTAAACTTGCAAATAATACAATGTTACACGCAAGAACAAAGCATATTGAAATGCACTTCCACTTTGTAAGAGAAAAGGTGCTTTCAAAAGAAACTAATGTCTTGTATTGTGAGTATAGTAAGAATCTTACACATATCTTCACTAAGACTTTAAGCCTAAGTTTTAAGCATGTAGGAGTATGTTCGGTGTAGTTAATAACAAGATTATATATTAAGGGGGAGTGTGAGAAGTAATATAAAAGATAAAGTCAAAAAGGTAGTTCTTCATAGGTAACTTATACTAGACAACGTTATCATCCTAGTTTGTGGTAGCCATGATAATAGTAGAAACCAATTGTACAATAATAGAAGCCAAAATCATAAAAGTAGAGTCTATTTTGGCTACATATGTAAATTGAATATTATAAATAGAGAGCTCTGCAAGCCTTTGATAGTGTGTATTTTCATAATGGTTCATTCTTCATATTATATTTGTGTATATATATTTGTTCTCATTTAAAATGAGATTATGTTATTGGTATACTTATATTTGGTCACCCTTGATCAAATTAGTTGAGACATGCCACTTGCAAACCTTATAGCAAGGCTGGAAAAACATCTCCATACCATTTTTAATCCTTTACCATGCACTCGAGGGTATCCCTAGTAAAAGTTCTAATCGAGTCACTAGTCTTCAGTTATAAACCCGTGAGCACCCTCAAAATAACTTGAAAAAGTATAATTTATGTGTAATGCATAAGCCCTAAGCAGAGATCATGCATGCCTTAAAATTTGTTGACATGGATTTCAACCCTTCTTGATTGTATCACCTCCCTACTCATATAAATAGGGGGGCACAAGTTAAGGAATGGAGGAGACAAGAGAACATGCCATTACGCTAGAGAAATTTCAAATCTTTGGCTAATTGTCTTTTATCGTAGTTTTCTCTCTTCTTGAGTAGAACCAACCCTTGGTTCTCCAAGTTGCAATTAAGTTTTCTATAGAGTCTATTTAGCCACCCCTTGGCTACTCTACCAAAATAAAATTGTAGTCATGTTGATAGAGAGTTGAGTACATGTGGCCGAGGATGAGATGACCCGGGATTTGGTGAAGGAGGTGATGCACAAGGTTCATGTATACTTGTTGTCATATTTTTTATATGAATAATATAGAACGATATTTATCCCCCCATGTTGATCTTAAAGATTGTTTTACAGTCTTTGAGTCAACCTTACGAAGATAAAATCCCCTTGTGTTTTTAAAGAGGTGGCACTCCGCTATTTCCAAATAACATGCAAGAATATAAACAATGCCTAAGAAGGACCAGGCTTATCTTGAAATAAATATCCACATGCAAAGAATACCTGAGAAAGGAATAGGTATCTTATAAAAAGTAAATGTTTACAATATGTTACAGGATCATAAACCAAAAGAGTCTACAACAAAATAAGATGGCATTTCCATCACAACATTTATCAAAGTAGAATACAATGTTCAAGGATAAGAAAAATAAAGTATGGGACGTATATGGTAGAGAACTTTAAATTTTCATTTCATTAGGAACAAATAAGATTTTAATAGACATACATTTGAAATCTCATGCTTAAATCAAAGTCTTTGAGATTACGATAATGTTATGTCCCAAATTAGTTCTATGGGAACCTAAAAAATAATACATGTCTTTTAAATAAAAGAGAAATGTCTTGAAATACAAATAAAAGATTGTGTTTTTCCTTCAAAGAGGACTGGGATGGGATTCACGTGGACCATGAAATGAAAATACCTGGAAGACACAAGAAAAGAAATCAAGGATCAACTCAAGCTTCACAATTTACTAGGAAATGGAAGGAAATATGACAAATGACTATAGAAGAAAGGTAACAAGGAAAAAATAGGGTTTCTACTTGACTCATTGTGATGGAAATTCTTCTCAACCTTTCACTTGTGTAATGCCCCCCTATAATCCCCAGTTTAATTGATGCTTAATGTAGATATAATATGTGGCTATGACCAAGCAATGTAATATGTGGATTGTATTTTTATGTTTTAATAATAAAATATGATGTCAGCTACTAAGGGGACACCGACATAGATGGGATCTTAATTAATCCATCAGATGGGGGAGATTCTAGGATAATGGTCAAGAGGGGGTCCAAGGGGGAATTACCCATATATATTAATTCAACACATTTCCTAAATGTGTTATAGATATAGGAACCTTCTAATTTCTAATTAAGTGTTCCCAAAGCCAATCATTGAATACATGTAAGAGGGTGGGTGTGAGTGGTCACATCCCATAGTTATTGGACACATGGGGGATGAGTACAATCAACTTGAGGAGGTGTGTGAGTCAATAAAGTAAGATAAAGGTGAGGAAATTCATATAGGTAGCTACAACAATTTTACACATTGATTTTTTTTGCATGAGGAGAAAGTAGAGAGAAATAAAGAGAGATTGGAGCTAAACATCCATGGAGGGTGAATTCTAGAAAAAGATGGAGTGTATTAGAGTGTAATTGGACCTAAGGACTGAATATCCAAGTTTTTAGGCTTGAAGAGTGAACTCCTGAGTGAGTTTCACTGTAGAAACAAGTGTTTGTTGTTGTATGTTGGTAGCTTTCCTAACAATAACTTCCCTTGAGTTCCTAGCTGAGAGATTACTAGCTACATGTGCCAGAGAGACCACAATAAAAGAATGTGATGCCCAAGGGATTAATATCAGTGAAGGGGTACATTCCTTGGGTTGGGAAGGTTAAGAGGAAGAGAGTTGGTGGAAAATTGAGATAGTTGTAGGAGAATACCAGTGAGCTTTGAGTTCTTGAGTTGTGAGTGGATAGTGAGAGACCACCCTCTTTTGTGGATTACTGGCCTCAGCTTGGGGGTGATTGGATGTTGATATTTGGAACAATCGGTCTATGGTTGGGTGGAACATCTATCCCAAACAGTTGGTTTCACAACTGTTTATAAAATATAAGTTTTTTATCATGTTTTTGTTTTTATTTATGAGTTAAATTGTTGTGCATGAACTCTGTGTACTTGAGAATAATTTATATGCTTCTATAATGAGTTGTTAGTTTCATTTCACATTCACTTTAACACATTGCAGATGCATCAATTTAATGGTAGTGAGCAATAGCTAAATTTGGTTTTAATTTGTAGTTGTTAAGCTACAGGAAATTAATTAGATAGTAAAGATTTTTCGTTTTTATGAGTATTCTACACCATAATGTCCCTAGGTTGGGTTGGGGGATGTTACATTATGGTACCAAAGTGTCTGGTTCAAACATTGGGATTGTATGGGCCAAGAACTAGAGAAAATTGGTAAAATTTGTTGGTGTAGATTCTGCTTGTGACGAATTTGGGGAAAAACGGAAAAATAGAGTGAAATCCCCATATTCATGAGTAAAATTCAAGTTTGAGTGACTCGAATATGTTTAATAAATTTAATGGAGTAAATATGCAAAGTTGTAGAGTTAAATTGGACCTAGAAGGTCAAAATTTTTATTTTTAATGATTGTTGTAGAAGTTGGATAGAGTTGATGAATTGATGGTCAAGATCGCGTTCTGCCGCGAGATCAACGACCTGAATTCACTTTGATAAATTTAAAAAAATATTAAGGTTTCATCCATTTAATAGGTTGACGAGATCAATAGCTTAGATTTATTTTAACGGTTGGGAAAATGGATTAGATCAACAATCTAGATTCATTTTCGGTTGTTGGGAGGTGAGGATCGATCAAAGGGATAGGATTCAATTCAAAGGTTTGCAAAGTAGAGTAGATAGACGATTGAGATTCATTTTCAGCCATTGGTGAAGTGAGAGAATTGACGGTCAAGATTCATTTTGAGGGCTTAGGAAATGGATTAGATCGATGGTCGAGGTTCGCCAATAAGGTTGGGAAATTTTTTCTATATCAATGGTCGAGATCATTTGAAACAAGTAGATTAATGATCCAAATTCACTCAGAATTCGATCAAAATTTTCTAAGTGTTTGGGTCACTAAAGGAAATCTCTAACAATCGATGGTCATGTTGGTTGGATGGGCAAAGTATTTTGGTCAACCAATGGGAATTGTTGAAGGACAGTGATCAATGGTCGGGTCAACCGAATCGGATAAGTGTTTTTGTCACAGATGGTCGATGGTCGGATTAGCCATATTTGTGAAGTGTTTCGATTGAGAAGAAGGAAAGAGGGTGATTGAGATGCTGGTTGGGAGTTGGTCAAATTCGACAAGGTGTTTGGATCTTCCAAGAGAATCGATCGATGATCGATGAAGGAAAGAGGGTGATGATGTGCCATGCCATGTCAACATCCATGTGTCATGTCGCATCATCTAAGTTGACAACTCAACATGATGTGTCATGCCACATCAATGTCTACATGCCATACCACATCAACAATTTTCATGCTAGCAATTTTCATGTCAACAAATAAGTGGTTGATGGCTGACAGTTGGTTTTAGTCGAATTGAAGATATGTTTTCGTCAGTCAACGGGATTGGCCAACAATCGATGGTCAGGTTGGACGAAATGGTGAGGATTGTATCCACCAATGAGAATATTCAATGATTGATGTTCGATGGTCATGTAACATCCCCATATCCCTACTGGTCAACGCCACATCAAAATTATGACCTTTGATACCATTTTGATTTACTGATATGCTTTGCATATGAACAGAGTTATGCAAAATAATAACAACATATCATAATAATTCATAAACAAAATTATAACAAAGACTCCATAACAGTAAATCATAATTACACACACAGTAATTAAAATGAGCATAGGAAAGACCCTTATCATATGAATAATAACACCAACTGCATGCATACCTTCCGCGTTCCTCCCAACCATAGACCACATTGTTCATAACTCTCAACAGTGGGTCACCCCTGAGTTGGGGATAAAACTCCACCAACGAAAAGGAAATCCTAATCTAGGATAAGGTCTCTTACATAACAATAAATCTTAGACTCAGGTGCCAACTCTATAAAATAGAATATAGTCCCTAATTCCCCACATGCTTGTCCCACCCCATAAAGTGTACCCCCTTCTTTTCTCAACAGTCCTTCAACTGCCCCACTTCCTTCCAGGGCTTCAACAACAAGTTGGAAGGGAGTCTCAGAGCCATATAGCATGCAACTTGGCACCTTGGGAATCAACTCCCAGTAATTCTCTCATCTAGAGAGAATGCTCACAATCCTGACAACCTGCTTCTTCAACAACCCACGGGCCTGACAACCTGCTTCTTCAACAGTAGATGGGCTTGACAACCCACTTCTTCAATCCAATTCTACCCAGAAAGCAGTCTTAGGCTTTCTCAATCTAGATACGACTACATAGTATGGCTTTTAAGTACAAAGGATGGAAAATCATGGAATAATGATGAAGGGAAAAAAGAAAATATGGAAAATTACACTATATCCCCAAATTATATATGCATGAGCCATATGTGAAACTTAGCATATAAGGGACTAACTTTGTCCCTATTTATGTAATTCATTACCTCTCTTTGGAAACTTAGGATAATATATTATTTCATACTTTAAACTTTTAAGTAATATAATATTCCCTTGGGCTTAAGCCCCCTTAGCTTAGTCCCTTAACCTTAGACTCTTAAACCCCCTTTCCATTTCTAGTGGAGTTTATCCCCCCATAGTCTTTTGTTGGTTTGGTATGCAACAATGATGTACTTTTATTAATATCTAAGTTCAACTACATTTTAAAATAATAGGCTCATTAGCGTTTTAACATCTAGGCTCTCTAGCCTAATAATCACATAGGTACTATGGCCTATAATATCCTGGTTCACCAGCCTATAAATCATATGTACAATTGTGATTGGGGATCAACCTAGGGGTATTACAGGTCAGGTCAGCCATATTAGCAATGTGTTGCAAGTAATTTTTCAAGGAGTTGCACCAAAGGCCGACCATAGGGTCAATAGTTTGGGAAAAGTGTTGTGTGCGCCCAAAGGAATCAATGGATCGTTGATCATCAATGGAGCTCAAATCAGTGGTATAGAATGTTTCGAGCTAGTAATAAATGATGGAGATTCATCCGTGAAGTTTGGAAAGGTTAAGAATATCAACGAATTAGATATAACCTAATTTGAGATCGACGACTCAGATTTAACGGTTGTTAAAACACAGTAAAACAATCAATTTTATGCGAAATTTTGTGGTTTTTGAAGGTCATTAACATCCGGGGAAATTTTGAGGGCCCAAATGATATTTTTATCCAATAAATACCCACGAGAATAGAGTGTACCAAAGTACACTATGTCTCTACAACTCAAATCAAAACTATCGAGGAGAGATTTCTAATGAGCTAAATCGTTTGCAAAACAAATCTCGTATGAGAAAGTTATAGCCAAAAAATAAGGGTAAAATTTTGGCATCGGTTTACTTCCATAGGGAATAAATCCATGCTCAGAAGTTCGTTTGGGGATCATGAGCAATCTATGGAAATATATGAATCATAGAAGATATCCATGGAGCCAAATTTGGGATCTGGGTATTTGAAAATGTGTTGGGAGTGAAAGAAGACACATGTAACATACAAGGATAAATTGGGTAAAGCAACCTAAACTTCTCTAAGGTATTGAGGAGTAGAAGACATTTATCAAACCATTATTTTGAATTGGACAACAAAATTCCTCATAAATTAATTAAGATATTTTTGTAGCAATAAAAGAGTGGAAATCACAACATGTAAATGTTGTAAGTTTTCACTCAACTCATATTGAGGCATGAGTACAACCATAAAGTTTTAGAGAGGAATGCATCTAAGGAATCAAATTTTTAATTAGTGAAATGTCTCCTTCTTAAATTGATGAAGAAATAACATGTATTATAATGGATGAAATGTTTTATGCTATGCATGTTCTAATAGTAATTATTACATGCACATTTCTTACAGAATTAGAGGTATAGGAAAGTAAATTTGGTTCTTATATGAGGACCGGAGTTATTGATTATTCTCAGATATCATATAGCCGTGAAGGAGATATCATAGGTCAACATATTAGCGTGGAAATGTCAAGACAAAGTCAAATGGAAGAAGAGACATGCAGGAGCTTGTAACTATGAGAATATTGCATAGGGAAGTGGAGAGCTATAGAGATGATAATGAAATGATTATGAAGACTCATGAGGAGATACTTCAGATATTAAATATGTTGCATAATCAAGTAAACAAATACTTTGGCACAAATAAAGAAACTAGTGTTATACAAGTGTCAACATCCAGGTCCCAAAACAAAATGGATGATCATGGAAATGATAGGCAGTCAAGAAGCATGAGCAGGCACCATGATTCTTCATAGCAGACCACCAGAATAAATCATGCAGTTTTAGGGCCAGGGAGCATCCCAAGTGTGTCTCATGTCAAGAGGCAGAGGATAATTCATGAGGTAGACATCTTGCAAGGTAAGCTCAGAAAGTTCAAGCCACCAAATTTCAATGGTGAGCATAGGAAAGGGGAATATGACAAGGCCTGGATGTTGGAAATAAATAAATATTTTCAGTTGCATGATTACCCCTCAAGATTAGAAGCAATAATTGCAACCTACCACTTGGAAGGAAAGGTATCTATGTTGTGGGATCAACTTGAGAAAACCAAGAACCTTGATGAGAAGAGGATCTCATGGATGCAATTCAAAGGATATTTCCAAAAGAAATATTTATCTGAGCATTACTATGAAAAGAAGATGAAAGAGTTCTTTGAACTCAAGTTTGGAACCATGAAAATGGACAATATGAAAATAGGTTGTTTGAATTGTTGAAATATGTTGACTTCATAAAATATAAGAAGGCCAATATACAAAGGTTTCTAAGTGAGTTAGCCTCCTTTTATAGTGAAAATATTCAATATGATAACCCTAATACCTTGGAGGAAACCATAAGGAGAGCAAGTTATCTTTATGAGCAAAGAAGAGGAAGGCCAGTTTTCCAAAAAGCTTGGAATGACAATATGAAGGGTAAAAAGGATCAAAGGAAGAAAGGCTTCAAGCCACCCTTTTTCAAGAACAACACCCAAGCAAATCAGCAAGGACAATCAACCCAAAATGAGAACAAGACCACATATTCATTTGGGAAAAGGCTAAGGAAGTAGCCTATACAATGTTGGGTATGTGAGAAGAATCACTTATATAGAGACTATCCTCACAAAGGAGAAATAATGAGGACTTTCCTCAACATTCAAGAGGTTGAAACAGTGGAAGAAATGGGAGGAAACATGCCAAGGATTTAAGCATCCTTGGACAATAAACAAGTTGAATATCAATCCCTCATGATTGAAGTGGAAGGTACGATTGATAACCAGCCCATTGCAATTTTAATTGATTCAAGAGCTAGCCATAGTTACATAAAAATATTGTTGAAAGATTTCATTTGAAAAGGAGTAAGCATAAAAAATTTTGGTTAATTCAGTTAGCCACAGGGCTAAGAGGAAAATCAATGAGTTTGTTAAATATTGTTCGATAGGAATGAATGAACTCAACTCAAAGGTAGATGTAAACATCATACCATTGGGTTCATATGATTTTATAATTGACATGGATTGGTTGGAAAAACACCATGTTGTCCTAGACGGTTACAACAAGACAATCACATGTCTTGATGAAGAAGGGCAACAAGACAAGATTCAAGGCATTCCAAGAGTTGTAGTTGTGAAAAAGAGTTTCGGGAAGGGATGTCATTTTTTTGTGACCCATGTGGAAGAGGCGGACAAGGACAAAGTGGAAAGAATTGAAGATCATCCAGTCTTAAGGGACTTTAAAGATGTTTTTTTAGAAATATTAGGATTTCCACCAAAAAGAGACATTGATTTCTCTAAAGGGTGCCAAGAGCTTCGCCGGTGTCCAAGACACCATACAAAATGGGACCATCAAAATTGAAAGACTTGTAGATGTAGCTTAAAGAGTTGTTAAATAAGGGGTACATAATCCCAAGTGTGTCACCTTGGGGAGCCCTAACTTTTTTTGTGAAGAATAAAGATGGAACCTTAAGGCTATGTATTGATTTCAGATAGCTAAATAAGGTCACCATAAAGAGAAAATATCATTTTCCAAGAATTAACAACTTATTTGATCAACTAAAAGGTGCAAGAATATTTTCAAAGATTGACTTGAGATCAAGTTATCATCAAGTAAGGATAAAGGAAGAAGACATCAGCCAGACAACATTCAGGATAAGATATGGGCATTATGAATTCACAGTAGTGCCATTTAGACTATCAAATTCCCTAACTATTTTTATGTGCTTGATGAATGGAGTGTTCAGGGAGTACCTGGACAAGTTTTTTATTGTGTTCCTAGATGATATACTCATCTAATCCAAGTTAGAAGAGGGACATAAGAAACATTTAAGAATGGTGTTGAAAGTTGTAAGAGAGCACAAATTGTATGTTAAGCTAAGTAACTGCATATTTTATCAAAAGAATATTCACTACTTGGAGCATGTAATTTCAGTAGAAGGGATAGCAGTGGATCATGAGAAGATAGAGGCCATTAGAGAATGGTCAGTGTCAAAGAGTGTGATATACGTTATATCATTCATGGGTGTTTCTGGTTATCACCGAAGATTCATAAAAGTATTCTCAAAGATTGCAAGTCCAAACACTTCTTTTAAAAATAAGGGAGTGAAGTTTGAATGTACTTCCAAGTGTGAAGACAGTTTTCATCAATTGAAGGAAATATTGACCAACGTGCCAACATTGAATATTGCAAATCCAGATGAATATTTTGTTGTGTGCACTAATGCATGCAAGGAAGGGATCGATGGAGTTCTTAGTCAAAGGGATCATGTGGTATGCTATGAGTCTAGAAAATTAAAAAATCATGAGAGGAATTATGCTACATATGATATATAATTATCAAAAATTTCACCTGCACTAAAAATGTGGAAACATTGTCTTATGGGGAAGAAATTTGAGCTAAGGACAGACCATTGTGGTCTAAATCACTTGTTTGGACATCCAACCTTAAATTCTATACAAACTAGATGGCTTGAATTTCTTAGTGAGTATGACTTTGAAATAAAGCATATAAAAGGGGAAAAAAAAATCAAGTGGATGATGCACTCAAAAAGAGAGCTCATGAAGTGCATGTTGCAGCCATTAACATGTACAAGACTGATTTGAAAGATAAGATTGTTGAAGCTGCAAATTTAGATTAGCAATATGTGAAAATAAAATAAACATTACAAAAAAAAAAAAATCAGTAGAAATTTAATTCTTATGAGCTAAAAGAAGATGAGATTCTCATGTACAAAGGAAAAGTATATGTGTCGAATTCTAATGAGCTAAAAAATGAATTTCTGAAGGAAATGCATAATGTGCCATATGTCTGATCCGTAAATGATCTTTAAAAGACTATGGTTAAGTTTATGCATGAGTTGATTTACCACTTAGGAATTAAAAAGAAGAAGGAGATTAAATGAAAGAATGTTGCATCCATATGAACACATACAGAACAACAAATGAACAATAAGAACAACAAACCATAACACCAAGCTTGATAACGAAGTTCGACACAAGATTGCCTATGTCTTCGGGCCTTTGGTCTTCAGTGGGAAGGCCTCTTTATTAATTATTCAATGATTACAAAGTACATCAAAATTATATCTAATGAACTTCATATTGGTCTTACTATGTTCTTCTAGATCTCATAAATCCAATGCAACTGACGACACTGTAAAAGGTTGAGTATAGCCTCCGAAATAAGCCTCCAAAATTTTGATGGTTTGTTAGCTTCTCTGAATAGAAATTCATTGTTATGCACAAATTAAAATTCTTTAGCCTTTGGATTGATGGTAAAATATTTTGGTTAATATAGACAAGGTCATGGGATCCAATACCAACGAACCCTCTTTCCTTGGCATCGAATCTACGTTTGGCGCTTTAAATTTGGATTGGTTACCATAATATATGGCATAGGGATTCGACATATGTTTATAAATAACCATATTATAAAGTTTTCAATCAACTTTTTTATGCACATAATATTCATCGCATCCCTTTTTAAATGGAATATATGATAACATATGTTTAAATAACAACATATGCCATATCCCCCAAATTAATTTGTGACATGAACATGAGATTCGAGTCTTTTTCTAATGGTTTAAGGATTGAAATATGGTTAAGATAACCATGTTATAATGTTTTCTAACCCACTTTATGTGATGAAATATAGTGGAATGGATTTTTAAATGGCCCATGTTATATGGTTATAAATAAAACCATACATTACAATATATGTGGCCAGAAATATTCGTAGAGCTCCCTTTTCATATGGTTAAACAACCATATAATATGGAAAATATGACATAGTTCATATATTATGGTTGGAAATCATTAAACCATACAATATTAAATTTTTAATAAATATAACATTGCCACATCACATTAACATAATCACCTACATAGTTACCATCCACTATCACATGTACTCTGATACTGTCACGTCATCCTTTGATTAGTTTGACTTTATTTTTATTGTTTATGCATAACTTCATAATGCAATAACTTTTGCATACGATGTTAGATTTACAATCTGTTTATCTCATTAGAAAGCTTGTGAAGAGCACTTTACGATCATGTGTTTTCTTGATAATTTGAGATTTTTGATTTTTTAACCTTTCTGGATCCATTTTGGATCATTCCTCCCCACTAATACCTTTTGGTCCTCCAAAAGGGTATTAACCAATCATCAAGTGCGGGATAGGACTCCCCACTTTTCCTTTGTCTTTAAACTCTGTCTTGTGCACCTATCACATCATAATCAATTGCATAATAACCATGACAACTAAAAGCATATTGTTAGCCATTTGAACTCGTTCACATCCTACTGAATCCACTACCATTGATGTAAAAAACATTAGTAGCGATAACATCAGAAATATGACTGCAAATGAACCAATATGTTTGACTGGGTTGCAGGACATTAACTTATCTTGAAGCAAAGTATGATTGAACTTCTATTCTACAATCATCTCATATTCATACTTAAGCTCAACTATTTTACTTGGCACAATTATAGGTGTATTGCTTGTATAAGTTGCCTTCTTTAGTTGTTCCATTATTAGAAGAGATTAATTTGTTTTTATGTGATGAGCATGTACAACATATTCAGTTCCCTTTTTAAACAAGTGATATTGATTATGTTCCATGTAGAAGATTGATTTGCGATCATATAAATAAGGGCTACCTAAGACCATTCCACATGTTTCTAGTGGCACCACATCACATGCTACTTCATCCACATACTTAGATGTAATGGAAATTTTTATGATGCATTRYTTTGTTATGGTAAATTTGTGATCTTTGCTTATCCAATTTAGTGAGTAGGGTTTGTGATGCATCTTATTGTTTAATCTCAATTTCTCAACCACTTCTTCTGAAATTAAGTTAGATTGAGATCCATTATCTATCAATGTATCGATATTAGTATGTTTCATTATGACCCTTATATGAAACCATTTACTTATTGAATCAAAACCAACACCAATTTTACCTAACAAACCAATTGTTGTGATTTTAGACTCATCACCTGAATCTGGCTCCAAGTCTGTTGGTCGTGTTGTTGTTGCAAATTTTTGCCTCCCTTTCCTCTCTTTGAACCACTTCGATCTCTTCTCTAGGTGCAATTTCCAGCAATGTTCATCATCGTGTGCTTCTTTCTTTCAATGCTTGTAAGAGAGCTTCTCTTCCTTTACTGTCGTTGAATTTTCTTTCTTCACATTCCCTTTGTCTTTGCCATCTTTATTTGAAGATAATTCCCTTGATACACCAACTCCAATTTTCTTTGCTTCAATATACGTTGCTTGAACATAAACCTCATCAAGATTAGTAGGTCCAAACATAAATACAGTATTACGAATATAAGCAGGAAAGCCTCCTATATACTTCATAAGAGTTTCTTGTATAGTCAATGGAACATCTAACATCAAAACCATCTTAATAAATTCACCTGTATATTCCCGCACTGACTGTCATTTTCTTAATTTAAGACTTTGACATTCAATTAAAGCCTTTTCCTTATATCCCAATGAATAGAACTGTTTTGTAAGTGTGGAAATAAAATAATTCCATGATTGAAAAGTCTTACCAACTTGTTGAGTTCCATGTTTCATCTTACTTTGCCATCAGATGAGAGTTTTTCTTTCAATATGAAGTGATGCCAATTTAATTTTGGTTGACTCATCTTTCATTTGTTGCACATTACAATATATCTCCATCTGTCTAACCTAGTTATCAAGTTTTTCAGCATTAACTTCGCCATCATACGTAGGCAAAACAAATTTTACATCAAATTTAAGTAATGACATATCAGACTTATATTTATGAGAATGTTTTCTTACAGTAGAATTTGAACTTGTACTTGAAGAAGAAGATGATGGAGATGAAGGAGGTGAATGAGGATAGTTTGGAGGATCTTCTCCTTCTTCACTTTTGGCTTGCTTTGAAGATTACCTTTGAAAAGGTCTCTTATGTTCCAAGTAATCATCATACAACACTTTTACCATCTCTGACATGGCAAAGAAATTTATTTGAAACTCTCTTTCATTTTGAGAAAGACCTTTCAATGCCATCTTCTCACTTTGAGATGTCATCTTTCTTGATCCAATCTCTAGATCTCCTTCTACAATCTCTCCTTCACCACGAATTATCTTTTCCTTGGTAATCATGCAAACTCAAACAACCAACTCTCAACTTGCTCTGATACCACTTGATCTGTAAATGATCTTTAAAAGACTATGGTTAAGTTTATGCATGAGTTGATTTACCACTTAGGAATTAAAGAGAAGAAGGAGATTAAATGAAATAATGTTGCATCCATATGAACACATAAAAAACCAAAAATGAACAATAAAAACAACAAACCATAACACCAAGCTTGATAATGGAGCTCGACACAATATTGCCTACGTCTTCGGGCCTTTGGTCTTCAGTGGGGAGGCATATTTATTAATTCTTCAATGCTTACAAAGTACATCAAATGGACTTCAGACTGATCTTACTGTGTTCTGCTTGACCTCAAAAATCTAATGCAATTGACTACATTGAAAAATTATGAGTATAGCCTCCGAAATAAGCCTCCAAAGTTTTGTTGGTTCGTTGGCTTCTTTGCATAGAAATTGGTTGTTCTGCATAAATCACATATGTAAAATCCTTTGGTTAATATATACAAGGCCATGGGATCCAATCCCAATGAACCTTCTTTCCTTGGCATCGAATCTACGTTTGGCGCATTAAATCTGAATTGGTTACCATAATATATGGCATAGGAATTCGACATATGGTTATAAATAACCATATTATAAAGTTCTCAATCCAATTTTTTATATTCGTGGCATCCCTTTTTAAATGGAAAATATTATACCATATGTTTAAATAACAACATATGCCATATCCCCCAAATTAATTTGTGGCATAAACATGATATTCGAGTCTTTTTTTAATGGTTTAAGGATTGAAATATGGTTAAGATAACCATATTATAATGTTTTTTTAACCCACTTTATGTGATAAAATTTCGTGGCATGGCTTTTTACATGGCATATGTTATAATATAATGCATTGGTGCAATTTATATGACATATGTCATATATTATGGTTGGCACTTATTAAACCACACAATATTAGATTGTTRTAATAAATATAACATTGCCATATCACATTAACATAATCACATGCCCAATAACYATCCATTAACATAATCGCATGCCCRGTCACYATCCATTGTCATATGTAYTATGATAYTGCCATGTTATCCTTCSACTRGTTTGAATTTTTTTAAYATTTWTGCAGAACTTYARAATSCAATAACTTTTATATACGATGTTGGATTTACAATTCRTTTRCATYGTTGGAAAGCTTGCAACGAGYAYTTCRTGATCATGTTGTTTTYTTGATCATTTGAGAACTCTGATTTGAGAATGGTGCATTCCTTGGGTTAATCTTCATAAATGAATGATGGATTCCTTGGACTATCCCTGATAAATGAATGGTGCATTCCTTGGGTCGGTGAGTTGAGAGGAAAAAGATATTATGGTTAGAACTGTTGCTAGAGTTTTGAAAGTGTAGATTTTTATTTTCTAGGTATTGTGATATAAATTTTCATATGTGTATATCGACATGGTGTGCATAGAGGAAGACACACAATTGTATGGGAGGGGGAATGTAACATCCCCACTCTAATCCCTGGTTTAATTGATGCTTAATGTAGATACAATATGTGGCTACGACCAAACAATGTAATATGTATATTGTGTTTCTATGTTTTAATTATAAAATTTAATGTTAGTTGCTAAGGGCACATGGACAAAAATGGGGGGTGAATTAATCTACAAGAGTGGGGAGAGTCTAGGATGATGATAAAGAGAGGGTCCAAGAGGGAATTACTCATGTATATTAATTCAACCCATTTCCTAAATTTGTTATTGATATATGAACCTTCTAATTTTTTATTGAGTTTTTTCAAAACCAATCATTGACTACATGTAAGAGGGTGGGTGTGAGTGGTTATATCCCATAGTTATTGAGAGCATGGGGTTTGAGTACAATCATCTTGGGGAAGTGTGTGAGTCAATAAAGAAATCCAAAGGAGAGGAAATTCATATGGGTAGCTACAACAGTTTTACACATTGAGTTTTTGTGCATGAGGATAAAGTAGAGAGCAAGAAAAATAGCTTGGAGCTGGAACATCCATGGAGGGTGAATTCTAGAGAAATATGAAGCGTAGTGGAGATGAATATTGAAGAGCCAAGTTGTCATGCCTAAAGAGTGAACTCATGAGTGAGTTGCATTGTAACAACAAGTGTTTTTTTTTGTATGTTGGTAGTTTTCCTGGAAGCAAGTTCCCTTGAGTTCCCAACTAAGAGATTCCTAGCTACCTGTGCCAAAGATACCCTGATAAACAAATAGGATGCCCAAGGGACTGATATCAATGAAGGAGTACATTCCTTGGGTTGGGTAGCAAGAGGAAGAGAGCTAGTGGAAAACCATGATAATTGTAGGAGAATACAAATGGGTTTTGAGTTCTTGAGCCGTGAGTGGACAGTGAGAGACCACCCTCTTTTGTGGATTACTAGCCTCAGCTAAGGGGTGATTGGATGTTGATATTTGGAACAATTAGTCTATGGTTGGATGGAACGTCCATCCCAAGCATCTGGTTCCACAACTGTTTATAAAAGATAGGTGTTCTATCATGCTTTTGTTTGTATTTATGAGTTAAATTGTTGTGCATGAACTCTATGTAATTGAGAATGATTTATATTTTGTTGTAATGAGTTGTTAGATTCATTTCATGTTCATTTTAACATGTTGTAGATGCATTAATTTAATGGTAGCGAAAAATAGCTAAATCTGGTTTTAGATCGTAGCTGTTAAGCTATAGGAAATTAATTAGATAGCATAGATTTTTGTTTTTATGAGCATTCCACACTGTAATGTCCCTCGGTTGGGATGGGGAACATTACAACTTGCTTGCTAGTGCCTATTTTGTAAATGGTTGTTGTGTTGGAGGTTGAATAACCGTTGAAATAACTTCTTGTTGATCTATTTTAGTGATTTTGATTAGGGATTTTCTTTTCCACTCTTCTATGTAATCCCTTATGGGGGCCATCGTGATCTCATGTTTAGTATTTATTTCAAACAATTCATTCTCCATGTCTCTTAGGTCCATACCTAATTGGTGCAACATGTCATCCATCTCATCATTTCTATTGATATAACTGACTAGCCATCTTTCAATTTCGTCCTCGAAGAATTATATTGAGTCTATGAACTCACTCTCCCATGCAACTTTTAATACATCAAATTGTTCTAGTAATTTCTCTTTAGATAAAATTATTGTAACCATTAACAAATTTGGGCCATTGAGTTCCTTCGTGAGATCAACAAGTTTAAAGAAAAGGTCACCTCTTTTATTCGTCATGACATATAATATATTTATCATTTCTCTTAAACACTTTATTATTTTCAACGAATATGAATTAATTTGTTTCATCTGGATGTTCGCATGAATTTTTTGTTCTCTTCTGTGTATATCACTCAAACTTGAAACTTTAGCTGAAAAATGTTCCCATGGAGTCTTTGTAAAAAACTTTAGCATTTTCGATATATTTTTGGAGATATTCTTTGAAATGTGTAATCCTCGTTGCAAAGTTGATGGAGCTTTGTGCAAGCTCCCAGATTTCTTGGATCAAATATATTGTTTATTGTATCCCATCTCCAATGTAATTTCTTATTGCTAACAACAAACTAGATTAACATTTTCACTTGTTGTTTCTTTATGGAATATCCTCTAATGTAAGTGTTGGTTGAACTGTGTTTAGTGGTTCAACAAACAGTGGTCTTGGAATTAGAGCTACCTCCAATTCCTTTATTTTTTCATTTAAAATTAAAATTTAATTTTCTATGTTACTGATAAATTCCTTCAGTGCTTCTCTGATTGCTTCATGAAATTGAATAATCCCGAAAAGTGCAACCCCATGGAAATCAATTTTTGATTTCCATTTCTCAGTGATTTTCTTACTTTTCGTGTTTACCTTTTCAAATAACATTTTTTTTTGAGTTTCTATTGTAGTTTGTGTCATGAAATGTCATAGACTCCTCTTCAAGCATTTTTAGTTTCTAGATGACCAAAGCTTCAACAATTTCTTGGGTTTCCAATAGTTGTTGTTCATACTAGTTGGGTTCTTCGATAATTTAATCTACATTAATTGCTCGAGAACTTTCTTGAATCTCTGGTATCTCCAATCCCATTTTATGGGTACCTCTTTTTCTTTTAGCAGAGGTATCTATAGTATGGAATTTTTCAATATTTTTCTTTGTTGGGTCCTTGTCACGATCATCATCTGAATTTCCGGTGGTTGTTTTCCTTGTTTCCAAACCACTGCTTCTTGGTTTTTTTCTTGTTGGGGTACTTCATTGAGACATGGTCGGGGAATTGGGGTTTTTTTTGTTGTTTCTCTATCTTGTTTTCGATAGAAATCATTGGTGCTAGATAATTATTCCATATCATAAAGAGATTCATTTACTGAGGTCTCGGGAAGGTTCAAATTATCCCTTCCTCCTTCTTTAAACTATTCAATCTTGATAAAATAAGAATAATATCCCACAAGGGACATATGTGCAGTAAATAAATCATTAGGATTGAAACCCTCAACACATTCAGCTTCATTCAAGTCGAGTTGGTTAATTTTACTTGCAAGTTCATCCAAATGGGAGATGTGTTCTACAAAAATTTCTCCAACTTTCCATGGCAACGAGATGAATTGCCTTTTTCTTTTCTCATTAAAGAAATGAGCCCAATATTTGTATTGTCTACATACCTCTATAACAAAGTGCATGTATGATACATAGAAAGGGAGGAGAAAGGGTTTCTCCTCGAAACCAAACAACCTTATAATGCTAAAATATTCTATAGTTTCAGAATCTCCTTTTCTATGAGAGAAAGGTGGAAGACTCAAGTGACAGTATTTATGTGTTAGGGTCGAAGATTAATTTTTTTAATTCTGAAATAAAATTGGTGTGAACCAAGTACAAATGATATTGATATATGTGCCTCCATAAGGCTGGATACAAGGAAAATATTGGTTCCACCTTAAATTTGACACTTCTTTCCCTCAACAAATCCTCAAAAACATCGCAATAAGCTATGGAGAAAATATGATAAGATTGTTGATATTATGGTAGNATTGATGCTTAATGTAGATACAATATGTGGCTACGGCCAAACAATGTAATATGTATATTGTGTTTCTATGTTTTAATTATAAAATTTAATGTTAGTTGCTAAGGGGACATGGACACAGATGGGGGGTGAATTAATCTACAAGAGTGGGGAGAGTCTAGGATGATGATAAAGAGGGGGTCCAAGATGGAATTACTCATGTATATTAATTCAACCCATTTCCTAAATTTGTTATTGATATATGAACCTTTTAATTTTTTATTGAGTGTTTTCAAAACCAATCATTGAATACATGTAAGAGGGTGGGTGTGAGTGGTCACATCCCATAGTTATTGAGAGCATGGGGGTTGAGTACAATCATCTTGGGGAAGTGTGTGAGTCAATAAAGAAATCCAAAGGAGAGGAAATTCATATGGGTAGCTACAACAGTTTTACACATTGAGTTTTTGTGTATGAGGAGAAAGTAGAGAGCAAGAAAAATAGCTTGGAGCTGAAACATCCATGGAGGGTGAATTCTAGAGAAATATGAAGCGTATTGGAGATGAATATTGAAGAGTCAGGTTGTCAGGCCTGAAGAGTGAACTCCTGAGGGAGTTGCATTGTAACAACAAGTGTTTTTTTTTGTATGTTGGTAGTTTTCCTGGAAGCAAGTTCCCTTGAGTTCTCAACTAAGAGATTCCTAGCTACCTGTGCCAAAGATACCCTGATAAACAAATAGGATTCCCAAGGGACTGAGATCAATGAAGGGGTACATTCCTTGGGTTGGGTAGCAAGAGGAAGAGAGCTAGTGGAAAACCATGATAATTGTAGGAGAATACAAATGGGTTTTGAGTTCTTGAGTCGTGAGTGGACAGTGAGAGACCACCCTCTTTTGTGGATTACTAGCCTCAGCTCAGGGGTGATTGGATGTTGATATTTGAAACAATTAGTCTATGGTTGGATGAAATGTTCATCCTAAACATCTGGTTCCACAATTGTTTATAAAAGATAGGTGTTTTATCATGCTTTTGTTTGTATTTATGAGTTAAATTGTTGTGCATGAACTCTATGTACTTGAGAATGATTTATATTTTGTTGTAATGAGTTGTTAGTTTCATTTCATGTTCATTTTAACATGTTGTAGATGCATTAATTTAATGGTAGCGAAAAATAGCTAAATCTGGTTTTAGATCATAGTTGTTAAGCTACAGGAAATTAATTAGATAGCATAGATTTTTGTTTTTATGAGTATTCCACACTGTAATGTCCCTCGGTTGGGATGGGGGACATTACAACTTGCTTGCTAGTGCCTATTTTGTAAGTGGTTGTTGTGTTGGAGGTTGAATAACCATTGAAATAGCTTCTTGTTAATCTATTTTAGTGATTTTGATTAGGATTTTCTTCTCCACTCTTCTATGTAATCCCTTATGGGGGGCATCGTGATCTCATGTTTAGTATTTATTTCAAACAATTCATTCTCCATGTCTCTTAGGTCCATACCTAATTGGTGCAACATGTCATCCATCTCATCATTTCTATTGATATAACTGACTAGCCATCTTTCAATTTCGTCCTCGAAGAATTATATTGAGTCTATGAACTCACTCTCCCATGCAACTTTTAATACATCAAGTTGTTCTAGTAATTTCTCTTTAGATAAAATCATTGTGTCCATTAACAAATTTGGGTCATTGAGTTCCTTTGTGAGATCAACAAGTTTAAAGAAAAGGTCACCTCTTTTATTCGTCATGACATATAGTATATTTATCATTTCTCTTAAACATTTTATTCTTTTCAACGAACATGCATTAATTTGTTTCATCTAGATGTTCGCATGAATTTTTTGTTCTCTTCTGTGTATATCACTCAAACTTGAAACTTTAGCTGAAAAATGTTCCCATGGCGTCTTTGTAAACAACTTCAGCATTTTCCATATATTTTTGGAGATATTCTTTGAAATGTGTAATCCTCGTTGCAAAGTTGGTGGAGCTTTGTGCAAGCTCCCAGATTTCTTGGATCAAATATATTGTTTTTTGTATCCCATCTCCAATGTAATTTCTTATTGCTAACAACACACTAGATGAACCTTTTCACTTGTTGTTTCTTTATGGAATATCCTCTAATGTAAGTGTTGGTTGAACTGTGTTTAATGGTTCAACAAACAATGGTCTTGGAATTAGAGCTACCTCCAATTCCTTTATTTTTTCCTTTAAAATTAAAATTTAATTTTCTATGTTACTAATAAATTCCTTCAGTGCTTCTTTGATTGCTTCATGAAATTGAATAATCCTAAAAGGTGCAACCCCATGAAAATCAATTTTCGATTTCCATTTCTCAGTCATTTTCTTACTTTTCGTGTTTACCTTTTCAAATAACATTTTTTTTGGAGTTTCTATTGTAGTTTGTGTCGTGAAATGTCACAGGCTCCTCTTCAAGCATTTTTAGTTTCTAGATGACCAAAGCTTCAACAATTTCTTGGGTTTTCAATAGTTGTTGTTCATACCAGTTGGGTTCTTCGATAATTTAATCTACATTAATTGCTCGAGAACTTTCTTGAATCTCTGGTATCTCCAGTCCCATTTTATGGGTACCTCTTTTTCTTTTAGCAGAGGTAACTATAGTATGGAATTTTTCAATATTTTTCTTTGTTGGGTCCTTGTCACGACCATCATCTAAATTTCCGATGGTTGTTTTCCTTGTTTCCAAACCACTGCTTCTTGGTTTTGTTCTTGTTGGGGTACTTCATTGAGACATGGTCGGGGAATTGGGGTTTTTGTTTGTTGTTTCTCTATCTTGTTTTCGATAGAAATCATTGGTGCTAGATAATTATTCCATATCATAAAGAGATTCATTTACTGAGGTCTCAGGAAGGTTCAAAATATCCCTTCCTCCTTCTTTAAACTATTCAATTTTGATAAAATAAGAATAATATCCCACAAGGGACATATGTGCAGTAAATAAATCATTAGGATTGAAACCCTCAACACATTCAGCTTCATTCAAGTCAAGTTGGTTAATTTTACTTGCAAGTTCATCCAAATGGGAGATGTGTTCTACAAAAATTTCTCCAACTTTCCATGGCAACGAGATGAATTGCCTTTTTCTTTTCTCATTAAAGAAATGAGCCCAATATTTGTATTGTCTACATACCTCTATAACAAAGTGCATGTATGATACATAGAAAGGGAGGAGAAAGGGTTTCTCCTCGAAACCAAACAACCTTATAATGCTAAAATATTCTATAGTTTCAGAATCTCCTTTTCTATGAGAGAAAGGTGGAAGACTCAAGTGACAGTATTTATGTGTTAGGGTCGAAGATTAATTTTTTTAATTCTGAAATAAAATTGGTGTGAACCAAGTACAAATGATATTGATATATGTGCCTCCATAAGGCTGGATACAAGGAAAATATTGGTTCCACCTTAAATTTGACACTTCTTTCCCTCAACAAATCCTCAAAAACATCGCAATAAGCTATGGAGAAAATATGATAAGATTGTTGATATTATGGTAGTTGCAGGAGGTATTTACCTCCACGTGTAAACCTGGCGAGAATAGAATACTCAGGGAAGCAAGAAGAAACCCTAATGAGTTGGCTAATAACCCTAGAATACTTGTCGGCTCAAGAAGATAATTTATATTAGGTTATTAGCCTCCAAGAGAAGAAGTCAGCCATAAGAAATAATAATATACTGAACAGACAGATACCCAGAATGAGAAGTCGGCCCAGGCAGTTAGCCAGAATTAGTATAAATACAGGAGGCCAGTTCTCATTCTGGCAGGCAGTCTCANACAAGGAAAATATTGGTTCCACCTTAAATTTGACACTTCTTTCCCTCAACAAATCCTCAAAAACATCGCAATAAGCTATGGAGAAAATATGATAAGATTGTTGATATTATGGTAGCTGCGGGAGGTATTTACCTCCACATGTAAACCTGATGAGAATATAATACTCTGGGAAGCAAGAAGAAACCCTAATGAGTTGGATAATAACCCTAGAATACTTGTCGGCTCAAGAAGATAATTTATATTAGGTTATTAGCCTCCAAGAGAAGAAGTCGGCCATAAGAAATAATAATATACTGAACAGACAGATACCCAGAATGAGAAGTCAGCCCAAGCAGTTAGCCATAATTACTATAAATACAAGAGGCCATTTCTCATTCTGGCAGGCAGTCTCAGAATTGCAGAGCAACACTTGTGCACACTGCAGTGCCCAATTTTGTGCGCATGTTTGAGGAGAGTTGTTGGTGCAGTTGTTGCAGCTAGCAGTTACATTTTGTCTTACAATATCTCTTGGCTAGGGTTTGGACTATCTAATAAGCTCTTATTGGTGTGCTATCCTTGAGGAAAGGTGCACTACCCTCTGTTTGGCTATCTAGCCTAGGGTTTGCTTCTGGAGTGATTCTCTTTCAAGGTTAAGGTGTTTGGAGGGTGGCTTCGGCCTATGGTTGGGTGACAATAGATATATTGTCAATGGTAAAATGATCACATCCATTATATGCTAACAGGTTATGGGCCCACACCTCCTTCATTCAGTCTAACCACTGGAAGGAAACATAGCCGTAAGGATATTGATCATTTTGAAGAATTGTCACTAGGGTTTCTAGCAGGAGCAGTGACCATAACATTGTTGCTAAGGTTACTAGTAGGTGAAGTTGCAGAAACCCTAATCATCTTGTTGAGGCACCTTAAGTGAAGGGATTGACCAAATTTCTGGACAGATCAGTGCGCCTTCGCCTAGCGCATCTCCTGATACTCTCAGCAAGCCAAGACGTCAAGTTTGAGTTTCTGGTCAAATCTAGGGTTGACCAATTCAAAGAAGCCATGACTTACTCTATGAAGTCAGAGAACAATTTGGATGGAGATTCTAACTTTAGAGCGTGGAAGACAAGGATCAACCTCATCCTTGCCAAGAATAAAGTGTTGAATATCGTAAAAGGAAAGATCATGGAACCAGTGTTTGAAGAAGGAAAAGAGAAGGAACCATATAATGTTGCAGTTATGGAGAAGTTCAAAGATGATGACATCAATTCTATGAGTATAATAGTGAAATATATAAAAGACCACTTGATACCCTACATCTCCCATATTGACTCATCAAAGAATATGTACAATGCCCTAACAAATCTCTTCTGGGTCAGAAACATTGGACAAGTTATGAGTCTGAAGAATGAGCTCCATGACATGAAGATGAATGATGAGGACAACATAACATCATATTTTGTGAGAATCTCTTAGTTAAGATATCAACTACAAGCTATTGAAGATATTATCTCAGAGAAGGAATTGGTAAACATAGTACTCAATGGTCTTCCCAAGACGTGGGATGCATTTGTTGCAAGCATGAACACAAGAAAGAAGTATCCAACATTTGAAGAACTTTGGAATTGATGTGCTCAAGAATAATCAAGGATCAGTGCAAAAGAAAAACCCCAAAAGAAGTATGATGATCAAGCCTTCACAGCAAGATTCAAGAAC
Organism: Picea glauca; assembly: GCA_000966675.3. Lineage (NCBI taxonomy): Eukaryota > Viridiplantae > Streptophyta > Pinopsida > Pinales > Pinaceae > Picea > Picea glauca. The sequence goes on from JZKD02S1830580.1 coordinate 42,281, forward strand.
TTCAGGAACAAAAGGAAGTTTGGTTCAAAGAGGAAGACAAATCAAGAGAAAGATATTTCAGAAATACAATGCTTCAATTGTTGAAAGCATGGTCACTACAAGAATCATTGTTCTGAGCTAAAGAAAAGGAAGGAGAAACATGAAGCATCAATTGCCGAAGAAAAGGAACCTACCAAGAAGACTAAGCAAGATGAAAGAGACTTCTTCTTCGAAAGGTAACAATACTCTTCTTATTTCTTGTACATATCTTGTTTGAATCATCTCTGTACATATCTTGTATATCTATCCCTTGGAAGATAATGTGTTCCAAGAAGAACTATACCTATGGAACAACAACAAGATAAGGATTGATATCATTAGATAATACACATGAAAGGATGAAATACATCAAACAAATCATGTGGAAGCTATTGCAAGATAAGCCGAATCAATCATGAAGAGACTTAGAAGAAGCAAATACAGAAAGAAGTCAACAATCAAGAGGAAATTAGAGAAATACTTATGACGTTTTGTAGAAGACAACAAGACAGAAGCGTGGACTCTGTTAGACAAAAAGATCCAATTATATATTGCAGATGACAATAAGGATGCAGATGGAAGCGTGGACTCTGTTAGATGAAGGGAGCCGATTATATGCACTCATACATGAAGCAAGGATTAGGCGGGAGCTAATCCTATGATCCATTGAAGATGATGAAGTATATATCCATGGCAGCATCATGAAAGACAATACATGTCCAGTTCAACCTCAGAAGAAGTCTTCTTCAAAAAGAAGCCTTAAAGTATCCCTAGTTGTCCATCCACATCTGTGATCCTATGATGAAAGAAAGAAATGGAATCTTTAGGGCATGGAATCTATAAGAAACTCCATGGACCCAAGAACTAAAGAAACACATCAGGAAAAACATGAAGATTCCAAGAAAGAAAGAGAACCCAGAACAACTAGTCATTGTATTAAGAATCACAAGATTACCAGCCTGATATGAACTCACTAAAAGAAATCAACTGAAAATTATGGTAAAGAAAAGTGTATATATGCAAGCATTGCAAGATCCAGAACTAGGGGTTCTCCTAAATGGAGGGAGAAGACTATGATGATTACTTGTTCCAATAAATCAGACATGCCTCTACATAATTCATTATATCATCCTCAATATCCATGGGCTGGAGTTCTACATCAGATGAATGTAAAGAATGTTCTCCGGAGAAATTGAATAAAGAGCGCATGAAGAGAAACCTCAAGACTTTGAGGCATAGACCCTTGTATGCAGATGGAAGAAGATAACTTGGTAGAGAAGCTCCAGTGCACAGCAGAAGCGTGGTGAAGATTCTATATAACAAAGATATTATGTCTGAATGATTACTCAGAAGATCAGGATGATGGATTTCCAATCCATGACAAAGATCTCATGATGACAGATGAAGTGCCACATGGATATGTTCCAGTTTGACTCTTGCCACGATATTGTGATCTAGCAAGAGGAATCCAACAATGATATACCTTATTAACTTGAGCTACATGAAGCCTTCAAAAGAAAACCAATGTTCTAGACTAAAGTACATTTGAAATCAAGCATTACATTATCCGTGATGAAGTCCAGAAAGGAGAAAAGTGGTTCTCCAATAAATATCTCCACAAATGAGCAGATAAGAAGACATTTTGGTAAAAGCTTCTATTCAAAATGAAAGAGTTTGCGTACTCAAGATGGAGCTCATGAAGATGACTTCCTTATTGAAAAAGGAAGAGATGAATCCCACGTTGGGATGGAGTACTGATGTATTATTGATTGATGGACAATCATTTTTCAGTTCGAAGAATGGTCCAGGATGAGCAGATTCTTTCATGTTTGGAAAGTGGATTGAGATTTCTAACTGACAACAATTTCCCATTGTGGTTAACATGAGAAGTGGTCTAGATTGTTGATGTACCATAGACAATGACTTCCCATTGTGGTTAACATTGGGAGTGGTCTAGGGAAGTATCTCTTCTTGAGGGTTACTCAAGAATACTGGCCCGCCTCACCGGACAACGATTTCTCATTGTGGTTAACATGAGGAATGGTTCGTTTTGGAGTTTGGTACAGGACAGTTTTTTCCTCCTGTGGTTAACAGATGAAATGGTATGGACAGTCATTCCTTAGGGTGTATTCATTCTCTCCAGGTTTCACTTTGTTTAGTGCCAGAGGAATGACCCAAGGTGGGGAATGGTCCATGGTCAACAATCAGAGGCAGGCATTCCTTAGGGAAGATTAATTCTCTCTAGGTTACACTTTGTTTGGTGTCAGAGGAATGGCCCAGGGTGAGGAATGGTCCAAGCTCAGAAATCAGAACAATCATTCTTCCTTGTTTGAGAAGAATAAGGAAGATAACCCATCATTGATGTTCTACTCCGAGGGCAGATATTCTTTTAGATATCACAGATGTGAGTGAAAGATTGGCCCAGATGATTCAGTTTATACCATAACATTGTTTTTGTGCATATTGATATCAGATGATTTTTATGAAGACTGTATGACAATAGACATATACTACTATGGTGGATGTGTTCCATTGTTCGTGACTATACATTATTGATAAAGTACTTGTTTGATACTTGGTGTGGTAGTGTACCACTAGATTGTAGTTATGTACTACTATGGATAGACACAGTTGTGTTCTATTTTGTTCCGATTACCTTGAAGACTATCAACAGTTTGGTAAATGATTATCATCCAGATGAATGATTAAAGGATAGATATTTCCCAGACAAAAAATGGTTCAGAACATCTAATCTTCTAGGGCATATGAACATATTAGCAGAATGGCTCTTGTATCACTCTGTGGTGTGAATGACTTATCCAACATCATGTTTGATTACTCAGGTGGAGTATGGTTTCGAGAGATGATGCAGCTGATGACACCGATGGTGATAATGATGCTCATGATCTAGTCATGAGATAGTCTAGACGACTACGTTGATGCTACCGGGTGAAAGTCATGTTTTGTGCTCAAGACCATTACCTGTAATACCTCCCTAGCTAGGAGGGAGTGTTGATATTATGGTAGTTGCAGAAGGTATTTAACTCCACGTGTAAACCTAACGAGAATAGAATACTCCAAGAAGCAAGAAGAAACCCTAATGAGTTGGCTAATAACCCTAGAAGACTTGTCGTCTCAAGAAGATAATTTATATTAGATTATTAGCCTCCAAGAGAAGAAGTCAGCCAGAAGAAATAATAATATATTGAACAGACAGATACCCAGAATGATAAGTCAGCCTGGGCAGTTAGCCAAAATTATTATAAATACAGGAGGCCAGTTCTCATTCTAGCAGACAGTCTCAAAATTGTAGAGCAGTACTTGTGCGCACTGCAATGCCCAGTTTTGTGCGTGTGTTTAGTTTGAGCAGAGCTATCAGTGCAGCTGCTGCAACTAGCAGTTACATTTTGGCTTGAAATATCTCTTGGCTAGGGTTTGGACTATCTGATCAACTCTTGTTGGTGCGTTATCCTTGGGGAAAGGTGTGCTACCCTTTGTTTGGCTATCTAACATAGGGTTTGTTTCCGGAGTGATTCTATGTCAAGGTTAAGGTGCTCATAGGGTGGCTTTGGCCTATGGTGTGACAATAGATATATTGTCAATGGTAAAAGAGCACATCCATTATATTCTAACAAAGATGTCATGTAAAAATTTTGCGTCTTCTTCAGACCACCTTGTTGAAATGATATTTCATTAGAAATAATGCAACCCACATCAATGAGGGCATATTCATGCATAGAAAAATGGAGAATATAAATGATATTTCTTTGCACAGAGGTCGTGGATTCCAAAAAAATCATGAGGGAAAACAACAGTCAAAATTACTTGTAGGGATACTTTAAGGAACTTACCTCAATATTAGAAGCATTGGTGTTAGTTATAGGGTCGAACAAATATTTCTCGAGAAATTCTCCTCCTCCTCTATGTTCATTGAGGAATGTGTTGGCTTCTTCACCCTTCAATTGCATGGTGGGTGTGAGTAGTCATGAAATTATTGTAAACACTGAAGGAGCTAGGGAAATAAGTTGTTGTCCTTGGAGATGAATTATTCTCCTCTTTTAATTAAATTTATTTGCGCACCACTAAACTAGTTCTTTAAAATATGTTACCTACAGAAAACAACCAACCAAGGCTATGTCTGAGGTCCAGCCCTGCTTTGTCTTCTTTTCAGTAGGAGGAAGGGCCTTATGGTAGTTGTAATCTTGCAACCACTAGAACTCTTGGTCTTCACGTCCGAGTGTGTTTATCGTATCTCCACAATACAACTCTTTTCTCCTGCTTGACATTATTTGCACTGCTTTATATTCTTACCAGTAGGTGGAACTACTATCAATATAACATTTTACAAATTGGAATATTAGTTCTTTATTTAATTTACCACATATTTCTCTAATGATTAATCATCATAGATTTTATTTCAAAGTTTTCGGCCTGCACAACAAGATTTGAATTTATTCCAAGACTTTACGAAATATTCGCCACTTTAATAATGGTAGTATGTTCACAGAAGTGGCAACTAATGTAGCAAGCAAAACAAATACAACTAGAAAATGGTGATTTGATGATGTCGAAGATGAAAAATGGTTAATTATGGAGGTATGAAAATAGGAATGGAAAGTGCATTATGCTGAAAGCGGGATTACATGTGCGGGACACAAGACATGATGAAATGAAAATGGTGGAAGGGGAGGACTCCCACATCCACAATTAAAAAATAGACTAAGTGTGGGAAAATTTCATTATGCGGGTCATGGAAGTAAGAGGGTCATTATATAGAACGCAGACTGCAAGTTGTGGGACATGAGACATGGGAAAAAATAAGTGCGATAAGACAGGTGTCTTGCATCTGCATTCCAAGAAAATGACTAAGTATGAAAAAAGGTAGTTCTGGCGCATTTTGGAGGACATGAAGATAGATCAATCGTTCTGAGTGTTGTGAAACTATGGGACACGAGACATAAGGAGTTGTGGGTATGGAACATGTTGGACTCCCGGATCGGGACTCATGCATCACTTGGAAAACGACCAAGTGTTGGGATTTCAAAAAATAAAAATGACTAAGTATAGATACAAAGGCTTGTGGGTCTACAGACTTGGGAATTTGATAGTAGTGTGACTTGCAATACACATTTGAAAGGAGAAAAATTAATAATTAAGGAAATTCAAGAAGCAAAGAAAAGCAAAGGAAAAAGACTAAGTGTGGGATTATATGTACAAAGTTTGATCAACAAATCTGGATCAACATGCCCCCACCCCCCAATTCTTATGTATCTTTTAAATATTCCAATGCATGAATGATACAACTTGTAAGAGTTTGATTTCCATGAAGATCAATTAGGGTATTATTATTTTTCAATTTCTATTGTTTATTTGGAATGTTAAATTGGAAATGAGAAAGGTTTTGTTTTTTTATTTGTGTGTAAGTTTGCTAAGGATTTTGGAGT
>JZKD02S1830580.1:61175-74523 GCA_000966675.3 Picea glauca
AGCCAGGGGGATGGACCCCCCCAGACCCCGCAGAGGGGTTACCCCCCCTCTGCACTCCCCCGCGTGGAAGAGTGTACATACTTCTGGGGTGTAAATACTTCATGGGGTATAGACACGGCGGAAAGCAAAGGACCTCTGCATCAGGAAGATAATCAGGCTCCACAACCAACAGTTAAAATATTTATTTCGGGTATGATCACTCATGAGAGTGACAAAGGTATGTGTTTGGCTATGATAGTAAGGAAAAAATTGGTAATTTCATAGCTAGAGTGAAAAATATTTCAAAAGTCTTATTCATGATTAGGGTTTCAGATGTGTACATGGTTGAACAAGTTTTACTTAAGAAAAGATGTGTACCACTCTGATAGAAATCATGATATAGTTTTATTTGATTATTTCTTATTGTTACTGACTAATTGGCTAAGTGACATATCTCAGAAATCATACTATAAGTAAGTATACAAGTCTCGAAAGAAAGAACTTATGCCTTGACTTGCAGAATTTAGACAGCATGAGAAGGACTTATGATATGATGACAGTCAGTAAGAACCATGTTAGAATATGATGGTTGTGTTCATTTTACCATAGACAATATCACTATTGTCACCCAACCATAGGCCGAAGCCACCCTCTGAGCACCTTAACCTTGGCAGAGAACCATTCCAGAAGCCAACCCTAGGCTAGATAGCCAAACAAAGGGTGGCGCACCTTTCTCCAAGGATAGCGCACCAAGAAAGAGATGATCAGAGAGTCCAACCCATAACCAAGAGATAGTCCAAGAGAAAACCGAAATATGCTAGCTGCAGCAGCTAGAATGGCAGCTCTCCTCCAAAATTGTGCACAAAATGGCCAACTGCAGTGCGCACAAGTGTTTCTTCTGCAGTTCTTAGAATGCCTTCTAGAATGAATACTGGCCTCCTGTATTTATACTAAATCTGACAAACTGCCTGGGCTGACTTCTCATTCTGGGTACTAATTATTTATTATATATTATTTCATTTAGTCGACTTCTTCTCTTGGAGACTAATAACCTAATACAAGTCATTCCCTTGAGCCGACTTGTCTTCTAGGGTTATTAATCAATCAATTAGGGTTTCTTCTTACTTCTCGGAACATTCTATTCTCGTCAAGTTTACATGTGGAGGTAAATACCTCTCGTAGCTACCATAATATCAACACTCCCTCCTAGCTAGGGAGATATTGAAGGTAATGGTATTGAGCACAAGCATACCATTCACCTGGTAGCATCAACATAGTCGTATAGACTATCTCATGACTAGATCATGAGCACCATCATCACTATCAGTGTCATCAGCTACATCATCTCTCGAAAACATACTCCATCTGAGTAATCAGACATGATGTTGGATATGTCACTTACTCCACAGAGTGACACAAGAGCCATTCTTCTAATCCAAACATATGTCCTAGAAGAATAAATGTCCTGAACCATTTTTCGTCTGGGAAATCTCTGTCCATTGATCATCCATCTAACTGATAATCATTTCCAACACTATTGATAGTCTTCAAGGAAATCGGAACAATATCATTCAATAGAGCACAACTGTGTCTATCCATAGTAGTACACAACTACAATCTAGTGGTACCCTACCACACCAAGTAGCACACAGATACTTGATCAGTGACATATAGTCACAATCAGTGGAACACATTCACCAAAGTAACATACATCTATTGTCTAGAGACATACAGTCTCCATAAAAATCATATGATATCAACCTGCACAGAAAACATTGTTATGATATAAACTGGATCATCTAGGCCATTCTTCCACTCACATCTGTGAGCTCTAGAAGAGCATCTGCCCTCAGAGTAGAACATCAATGATGGGCTATCTGGACTATTCTTCTCAAGCAAGGAAGAATAATTGTCCTGGTTTCTAAGCCTGGACCATTCCCTATCCTAGGCCATTCCTCCTACACTAAACAAAGTGCAACCTGGAGAGAATGAGTTTGCCCTAGGGAATGCTTGTTCCCGATTAATGAACCTGTACCATTCACCTATCTGGGCCATTCCTCCGGCACTAAAAAAAGTGCAACCTGGAGAAGATGAATCTCCCTTGGGAATGACTTTCTGGACCATTTCCTAAGGAAATGACTATTCTGCACCAACCTCCAAAATGGACCATTCTTCGAAACTGCTCACAACTGTGAGCTTCGAAAGAATGAATGTCCGGCGAGGCGGACCAGTCTTCTTGACCACTACTGAGAGTGATTGTCAAGAAGAGAGACTATCCTAGACCATTCCCCATGTTAACCACAATGGGAAATCGTTGTCTATGGTACATCAACAATCCATAGAACCATTTTCATTACAAAAATGATCGTTTGATCTGGACCATTTCTCGAACTGGAAAATGCATGTCCGTTAGAAATCTCAAACCAATTTCCGAACTGGAAAGGAATTGCTCATCCTGGACCATTTTTCAAACTAAAAAATGAATCTCCATAAGTCAATAATACATGAGTGCTCCCTCCCAACCTAGGATTCATCTCTTCCTTTTTCAATAAGGAAGTTGTCTCCATGAGCTCCATCTTGAGTACGCAAAATCTTTCATCTTGGACAAAAGCTTTACCAAAATGTCTTCTTATTTGCTCATCTGTGGAGATATATATTGGAGAACCACTTTCTCTTTTCTGTACTTCATCATGGAGAATGTAATTCTTGATCTCAATGTACTTCGGTCTTTATGGAACACTGGTTTTCTTTGAAGGCTTCATATAGCTCTAATCATTACAATATAACATAGTTGAATTCATCTCTTTTGTTTTCTGCTAGCTTATAACATCGTGGCAAGGCTCAAACTAGAACATATCCATGTGGCACTTCTTCTTTCATCATGAGAGTTTGTTATGGATTAGCAATCCATCATCCTGGACTTCTAAGTAACCATTATGACTTTTATCATAGAATATTTTCACCACGCTTCTGCTGTGCATGAGAGGCTTTGTACCAATTTGTTTGAATTCCAACAAAATCTTCTTCCATCTTCATATAAGAGTCTCTTTCTGGTATACCTCAAATCCTTGAGGTTTCTCTACATACGCTCTTTGTTCAATTATTTTTGAGAACATTCTTTGCATTCATCTAATGTCAATTCCAACCCATGGATATTGCAGACAATACAATGGCTCATGTAGAGGTATGTCTGGTATACTGGAACAAGCAATCATCATAGTCTTCTACCTCCATCTGGGATAACCTCTAGTTCTGGATCTTGCAATGATTACATTCATAAGTCTTTCATACACTGTTATTCATCACAACTTTCAGTTCCTCTGCTTGATTACTTCTAGTGAGTTCATATCAAGCTGGTAGTCTTGTGACTCTTGATACAATGATTGGTTGTTCTAGATTTTCTTTCTTTCTTGGAATCTTCATGTTCTTCCTCATGTTTATCGTTAGCTCTTGAGTTCATGGAGTTTTCTATAGATTCCATGCCCTAAAGATTCCAACTTCTTCCTTTCATCATAGGATCATGGATGTGGATAGACAACTAGGGATTGTTTAAGGCTTCTTCTAAAGTCAAATTGAACACATACTGCTTTTCATGGCTTCTACCATGGATATACACTTCATCATCTTCAATGGATCATAGGATTAGCTCCCTCCTAATATTTGCTTCATGTATGAGTGCATGTTTTTCTTTTGGAAGTATATAATCGGCTACCTCCATATAATATAATCCATGCTTTTGTCTACATCCTTATTGCTTTTTGCAAGGTGTCATAAGTTTTTCTCCAGTTTCCTCTTGATTGTTGACTTCTTTCTGCCTTTACTTCTTCTAGGTTTCTTCAAGATTGATTATGAATTTGGCTTATCTTTCAGTTGTTACTTATGTAATAACTTCCACATGAATTGTTTGATGTTCTTCATCCTTTCATGTGTATTGTTTGACTTGTATTCATAATTATAGCAATCACTATCTTGTTGTTTCTTCCATAGGTATAGTTTCTCTTTGAACATATTATCTTCTAATAAATATATATGCAAGATATGTACAGAAAACATGGTATGTACAAGAACTATGAAGAGTATTGTTACCTTATATTTAGAAGAAGAAGTATGTTTTATCCTTCTTGGTCTTCTTTGTAGGTTCCTTTTGTTTGGAAACTGATGCTTTGTGTGTCTCCTTCCTTTTCTTTAGATAGGGGTAATGATTCTTGTAGTGAACATAATTTCGACAGTTGAATCATTGTATTCCTGACATATATTTCTCTTGATTTGGCTTCTTCCTTGAACCAAACTTCCTTTTGTTCCTAAAATTCTTGAATCTTGTTGTGAAGGCTTGATCATCGTACTTATTTTGGGGTTTCTTATTTGCACTGATCCTTGATTCTTCTTGAGCACAACAAGTCCAAAGTTCTTCAAATGTAGGATACTCCTTCCTTGTGTTCATGCTTACGACAAATGTTTCCCATGTCTTGGGAAGACCATTGATTAATATGTTTACCAATTCCTTCTCTGAAGTGATCTCTTCATTAGCTTGTATTTGATCTCTTAACTAAGAGATTCCCACAAAGTATGATGTTATGATGTCATTGTCATTCATCGTCATGTCATGGAGCTCATTCTTCAGACTCATTACTTGTCCAATGTTTCTAACTAAGAAGAGGTTTGTTAGGGCATCGTACCTCTTCTTAGATGAATCAAGATGGGAGATGTAAGGTATCAAGTGGTCTTTTATATATTCCACTATGATACTCATGGCGTTGATGTCACTGTCTTTGAACTTCTCCATAACTGCAATATTTTGTGGTTCCTTCTTTTTTCCTTCTTCAAAATCTGGTTCCACGATCTTTCCTTTCACGATATCCAACACTTTGTTCTTGACAAGGATGAAGTCAATCCTTTTCTTCCACACTCTAAAGTTAGAAGCTCCATATAACTTGTTTTCTGACTTCATAGAGAAATTCATGGTTGCTTTGACTTGGTCAACCCTAGATTTGACCAAAAAACTCAAACTTGACGTCTTGGCTTACTGAGAGTACCAGGATATTCGCTAGGCTAGGTCACACTGGTCTATCCAAAAATTAGGTCAATCCATTCACTTAAGGTGCCTCAACGAAAGGATTAGGTTTTCTTCAACTGCACCTGCTAGTAACCCTAGCAGCAGTACTTTGGTGACTTCTCCTGCTATAAACCCTAGCGATAGTTCTTTCAACGAGCTTAGTATCTTTATGGCTATGTTCTCTTCCAGTATTTAGACTAAATGAAGTAGGTGTGGGCCCATAAACCGTTAGAATATGATGGATGTGCTCATTTTACCATAGACAAAATCAATGTTGCCACCCAACCATAGGCTGAAGCCACCCTCTAAGCACCTTAACCTTGACAAAGAACCATTTTGGAAGCCAACCCTAGGCTATATATCCAAACAAAGGGTGGCACACCTTTCTCCAATGATAGCGCACCAAGAAAGAGCTGATCAAAGAGTCCAACCCATAACCAAGAGATAGTCCAAGCCAAAACTGAAATCTTCTAGCTACAGCAGCTGCAATGACAACTCTCCGCCAAACTTGTGCACAAACTGGCCAACTGCAATGCGCACAAGTGTTTTTTCTCCAGTTCTGAGAATGACTTCTAGAATCAAGACTAGCCTCATGTATTTAACTAAATCTGGCAAACTGCCTGGGCCGACTTCTCATTCTGGGTACTAATTATTTATTATATATTATTTCCTTTAGTCGACTTCTTCTCTTGGAGGCTAATAACCTAATACAAGTCATTCCCTTGAGCTGACTTGTCTTCTAGGGTTATTAATTAATCAATTAGGGTTTCTTCTTACTTCTCGAAATATTCTATTCTCGTCAGGTTTACACGTGGAGGTAAATACCTCCCGCAACTACCATAATATCAACAAACCACATAGTATCCAGTATTTATATAGGAGCAGGAGGATCCTAAAGATGTAGAACATAAATGTTCAAGATGAAGAGAAATATGGATACTCAGATATAGTTGATGAGATGCAGGTAACTACAGGTTGCTCTAGTACCTTTCTTATAGATGCAGAGGGAGCAGGTCGATCCAATATGAAGTTGGAAAGAAATAAATGTTTGAACTCAAGAAGGCACCCGGGAAATTATAGAAGAAAACTTCAAGGATGATGATTAGAAGCTCATATTTTGGTGCAAGAGGGAGCTATGTCTCCGAGTTCTAAATGGAGTTTTGTGATTTGGTGCAGTTAGGAAAGCATGGATGGTGCCCAGATATTTTGATCAAGATTAAAGTTATCCAGTAGATGGATGGTGCCCAACAGATGGGTAGCATGGTATTATACCATGGAAATTTTTTGGACCACAAGAGATTTTTTCAGATCCCATAGCTAGACCTTCATAGAGAAGGAAAAGAGAAGAGACCTTCATAGAGAAGGAAAAGAGAAGAGACCTTCGTAGAGGAGGAAGAGACCTTCGTAGAGGAGGATAAAGGGAAGAGACATGCGTAGAGAGGGAATGAACAATCCCACATGTAGACCTTCATAGATAAGGAAAAGAGAAGAGGCCTTCATAGAGAAGGAAGATACCTTCATAGAGAAGAGACCTTCGTAGAGAAGGGGAATGAGAAATTTGCCAAGGTTGACCTCTGTCCAAGTGTTAATTTTTGGATACTCTAGGTACATGATAGAATAACCTCGTAGAGAGGGGTGTGACCACCCTCGTAGAGAGGAGTGTGGATGTTTCTCCAAGGGGCAGCAGGAATATACTCTCCTTTGGAAAAGGATTGAGTAGCCTGGAACACAAACCTTGACCATGTGGAATGGTTAGTTGGATCTTGAGGTTTGTGTCATGATCCTGCGTGGATCATGGAAAGGGAGTCTAGTCTTGCCCAGGCTATGATATTATCTTCTCTAGTTCATGTGGGATGACTAGGAGTGAATCTATGGTAGTAGTCCTCCCCAGTGGATGGGTGAGATAGATGTCTACAAGAGAAGAGAGAACATAAAAGGAATGGAAAAACTCATAGAATATATTTTGTGTGAAGATAAGAAAGAGTATCTTCTACGTGAAGATGAAAGAAAGAAAGAAAGTGTATCTTCTACGTGAAGATGAAAGAAAGAAAGAGTATATTTTGTGCGAAGATAAAGAAAAAAAAACTTATTTAATATGGATTCATGGAGAACCAGTCAGTGATCGTGATGCCAGTTGACCAAGTGGATTATATTGATGTCTCATGTTGGTCAGTTGATAATGTTATCCAGTTGATGTTGTTACTCATTTGATGATATTGTTCATTTGATGATGACATCCAGTGAAAAGATAAAGAATATCCTTCTTGTTGATATTGTTCAGTTGATGATATTGTTTAGTTGATGATGACATCTAGTGAAAAGATAAAGAATATCCTTCTTGTTAAGAGGGAGTGTTCAGATATTGTGTAATTGTAAAGAACATTCTTATCCCCTTTTGTGGATAAAGTAGAAGATAAAATATATATATTGACAAGTCGGCCCTATTGTGCCTAGACAAGAAAAATGTGAATTAAAAAGGTAAAGTGGACAGGTCAGCCCTGACCTAATTATTGAGGGGGGCACAACTTGTATTTATAAGAGGCCTAGCACCTCATTTGTACACACACTCATCAAACTCTCAAGTGCGCAAGTCTAAGAGTGATGCAGCTACAAGGAGAAGTGGTGCAGCTACAAGGAAGAGTATCTCAGTAAAGGTGAAGGTTATCTTGGTGAAGGACTGTCTTGGTCTAAGTGGTGCACTACTCTATTTTGGTTAGGGTTTCTTGTGGATCTTCTGTTTGGTGAGATATCTCTTTTGATAGACACTGTACTTGGTTATTGAATCTATATTAAAGAATTTTTGTTGGGTTTTCTTCCCCTTGAGGGTTTCCTAGGATAAATTCTTGTGTACTCTGTGATTGTGTTTCTTTTAGTAAGATCTTTATTATGTAGTTGTTATAATGAATATTAATAATAAAAAATTAAGAAAGAAACTTTAACAAAAAGTAGGGATATTTTCTAGTAGTTCCTTACATAGACATCATAGAGATACTGTTAGGTAGCGAAAGAAAAATGTAGCATAAAACCAGAGCATAAACTAAGAAAGAATAAACAGGCATGAAACCAAGAACACCAAACACACACTTTACATAGTGATTTATGTGGAAACCCAAATTAGGAAAAAACTATGGGCAATGATTATCGATCTTCTGTCATTCAAGGGAGAACTACAATAGCTTTCATAGGCATATAATCATCCTCTCCTTACACACTCGCTTCTCTCTAGCTGGCATTTTCCTCTACCTCTATGGGTATGCTCGTATATATAACATATATCACTCAGTTACATAGACCGATCATGAATCGATCACATAGTTACACGAACAGTTCATAAGTAGATTGCATGCATGTGTATATGCATGTGCGTCTGTATCTGCATGTGCATATGCATGTGACCGCATGAGAAAATCCATTGTCATGTTTCCAACAATCTCCACCTTGACAACAATTTACCTGATATATCATGCCCTTAATTAATCCATCACCTTTTCTGTAAACCAAGAGAATCCAAACACCACCGTAGCTTCTCTAACAAAACTGGTTTCATAAACATGTTTGTAGAATTCACTTTTGTATGGACCTTTTCCAGAGCCACTCCACCTTCATCAACAACTTGTCTTACAAAATGGTACTTAACAGAAATCTGCTTCGTCTTACTGTGATAAGATGGATTTCTAGCCAAATGAATAGCACTTTGACTATTGCAAAATACTTTCACCTTGTCTTTCATCCTTCCAAACTCACCTAATAGACCCTGTAACCAAATTTCATTCATGCATGCATGTGAAGCAACCATATACTCTGCCTCAGTAGTGGATAAAGCAACTACATTTTGAATCTTTGACATCCAACTAATAGGTACTCCTTCAAGAGTAATGACATATCCTGAAGTGGATCTCCTTTTTTCCAAGACACCTGCAAAATTCGAATCTACATAACCGCAAACTGAATCTCTAGAACCATCATAGGTGATAGAATAATTTCTTGTGCCTCTAATATATCGAAGCACCCATTTCACTGCTTCCCAATTCTCTTTTCCTGGATTTTCCATGTATCAACTGACAACACCAACTGCATGTGAAATATCTGGTCTAGTTCTCACCATCACATACATCAAACTTCCCACTACATTAGCATATGGTACACGAGCATATAATCCTTTTCTTCATAATTACTAGGACATAAACCTGAAGAAAGCTTGAAATGGGAAGCCAAAGGGATCTGTATGGGTTTCACATTATTCATACCGAATCTCATAAGTATTTTCTCCACACACTTCTGTTGTGATAACCACAACTTACCATTTTTCCTGTCTTTATGTATCTCCATGCCTAATATTTGTTTTGTTGTTCCTAGATCCTTCATATCAAACTCCCTATCCAACTGAACCTTTAACCTATTGATTCTAGCCATGATTTTTCTTTCCACAAGAATATCATCAACATATAACACCAAAATAATGAACATGTAATTTTCCAACTTTTTAAAGTAAAAACAATGATCATATTCACTTCTTGTAAAATTTAGGCTCACCATGAAGGAATCAAACTTCTTGTACCATTACGTGGGAGACTGTCTCAGGCCATACAATGATTTATTGAGTTTGCAAACAATCCTCTTATTGCGATCCTGAACAAAGGGAGGATTCATAACAACCCTTCCTGGTATTCCCATGTATTACACCCTCGAGATCAGAGGGATTATCCATGGACATCGGTAAATTTCCCTGATAGATGGTTGGTAAAATCATAACTTCATTGACGCTACATTAGTATCGAGGTGAGCACTTCAGACATAGGATTTTGAGGGATTTGATGTTGCAGTAGCAGATGTCCACACATTGGAGTCTGTATATAGAGTCCCAAACTTGGAGGTAAAGTTATGTAACTACACCATGAGAGATGCATTTTATGTAGTTGACCTATATGACATAGATGTGGTGTTGGGAGTCTAGTGGTTGATCACCTTGGGCAAGATTTCTACCAACTACCAAACCTTAGAGATGGGGTTCAGAGACAGTGAGGGGAAGAGGATTGTACTGAGGGGCATGTCGACAAGGGTACCCAAGAGAGTTTCAGTGAAGAGGATGGAGAGTATATTTAGGCATGGGAAAGTAGCATATGTAACAAAGTTCTCAATCACCACATAGAGGGATTCAGATGGTAAGAAACAATATCAGACATAGATCAAGACTTTGTTGAGTCAAAATCAATAGGTTTTTGGTCAGATTCCGCCATGGAGACCACCCGACGAGGGTTTTGAGCACACCATTGAGATGGATAAGGTTTCTAAACCCATGATTACAACACCCTATCATCATCCTAGGAGGTTCAAGGATTATATAGAAAAAATAATCAATGAATTTCTTGCTATGGGACACATCAGACCCAAAAACAACCCATTCGTTTCTTCAGTGGTCTTAGTTCTGTATAAGGATGGTACCATGAAGATGTGTATAGATTACCATGATTTGAACAAGAAAACCATAAAAAACCAATATCATATCCCACACATTCATGAGTTGACGTATGAACTGCATGGAACATTTTTATTCTCTAAGATTGACCTACGCTCTGGATATCATCAAATCAACATTAGAGAGAAGAATATAGAGAAGACATTATTTTGATGCCACTATGGACATTTTGAGTTCTTGGTTATGCCATTTGGGATAACTAATGAACCAACCACATTTTATCCTTGCATGAACCATATATTCTGAGATCACTTGAGGAAATCAATATTAGTATTCTTCAATGACATTTTGGTGTACAACAAGACATGGAAGGAGCATCTGAGGTATTTGGATGAGGTACTTCGCACCATGGAGTCACAATCGTTGTATTCCAAGGAGTCAAAGTGTGAGTTTGGCATGACAAAACATTTATACTTGGGCCACATTATTAGTGCATAGGGGGTACAAGTGCACCAGGAGAAGATCGAGGCCATTTTGGATTGGCCAATGCCCAAGAACGTGACAAAGTTGAGGAGTTTCTTTGGGATATGTAGCTATTACAGGAGGTTTGTGAAGGGTTTTTCATAGTTGGGTGAACCACTCACTGACCTCACCATACATGGGGCCTTCATCTGGACAGACGAGTCACATAAGGCATTTGATCATATGAAGGAATTCATGGGCACATGTCCAATGTTAGCATTGTTGGATTTCACACTACCTTTTGTACTAGAGTGTGATGCATCAGGAGAGGGCATCAGAGCAGTGTTGATGTAGGGGGGACACCCCATTGTATTTTAGAGAAGGAATCTCAATCATCCCGAGAGGCTGTATTCAATCTATGACAAGGATATTCTTGCAATCATGAATTACTTGACCAAATTCAGACAGTACTTGGTGGGAAACAAATTTTTGGTCAAGACAAACTATAATAGTTTGAATTATTTCCTTAAGAAAAAGGATTTGAGCGAGTGTCAACAGAAGTGCATGACAAAGGTCCAGGCCTTTTATTTTGACATAGAGTATGTCAAGGGGAAGAATAACATTGTGGCAGATGCATTATCTAGGAGACCGACAACTTGTTCCTTAATGGATATTTCAACAAATTGGAAATCCCACTTATTAGTGGAATATTCCAAGAAAAAGTTTTCTTGGGAGATATTGGATGAGTAGGTATAGGATGACAAGTACATATTCATAGAAGATTTTATCTTCTACAAATACAGAGTCTGCCTAGTTTCAGGGTCAAGTCTCAAGAATAATATTTTGGCACCAATACACGACTCTCCATTAACAGACCATCAAGGGTTCTTCAAAACCTACAAGAAGGTCAGAGAGAGATTCTCTTGGAAGTTTATCAAGTAGGATGTAATGAGACATATCAATGGGTGTGTGAATATTTAGTAGAAAAAGTCAGAGAAGACACTTCCAACAGGGTTACTTTAGCCACTTCCCATTCCGAAGCAGAAATGGGAAAGTATATCCATGGACTTCATTACAAGCCTACCCAATACTTAGGGTAAGGGTTGTATTTATGTAGTGGTTGATAGATTGAACAAGTTTGTTCATTTCTATGTGATTCCTACATATTACATCACAATACAGATGGAATATCTATTCTTCATGGAGGTTTTCAGACTTCATGGCTTGCCCTAGAGCATTGTCAGCAACATAGACAGTTGGTTCATCAACACATTTTGGTGAGAGTTATTCATATTTGTGGGGATAGAGATGACACCCAACACCATTTACCACCACCAGACTGATGGGAAGATGAAGATAGTCAACAAGTGGGTCAAGGGATACTTGAGGAACTATGTTAGTGGACAACAGAGAGTGTGGGTAAGGTGGTTACATCTTGGAGGGAAATGTTACAACACTACCTTACACATGTCCATAGGTATGACCACATTTAGAGCATTATATGGGTATGATTCTCCCACTTTGATTGAATTGGTTTTGGAGACAGGCGGGATCCCAAGGCCAAGAGAATCTATGGACTACACATAATTGAAAAAATATGAATGCAGACATGCATAGGATAGAGTGTAGGTTTGAGGTTGGGGATCTAGTATTCCTAAGGCTAAAACCATACATGAAGTCATATCTAAAGAAAAATAGGGAATAGAAGCTCAAGCCTAGGTTCTATGGGCCATATAGGATCATACAGAGGGTAGGCAAAGTGGCCTATGAGCTAGAGCTACCATAGGGAAGCCAGATTCACAACGTATTCCATGTATCTTGTCTTAAGAAATTTGTGGGTTAATTCATCAACACTTCACAAGAGGGATGGTTGGAGTTAGTTCCTGAGGAGGTATTAGATTCAGAGAGTGGAGATTGAGGATCAAGGTCCTCAGGGAGTGTTTGGTCAGATGGAGGGGGCTTCCAGTAGAGGATTCTACTTGGGTGAGTGAGGAAATTTTTCAGCACCTTGGATTGTTGTTGCTTGAGGACAAGAAATCTCAGGAAAGGAGGACTGTAATCTCCCTTTCTGAGTAGGATCTCTAGAGAGGATGTCTTAGTAGTCGAAACATCCCCTTTTAGACTATATCCATGGAGAAACAAGGGAAACAAGTTCATTTGGTGTCACTTCACTAGGGAATGTTATATTTTGAAAGTGAAACCAAGTGAAAAGTGGGAAAATCACCTTTTAAGTGAATTAATCTAAAAATAGAGGGGTGCCTAAGTGAAGGAGATAAATGTCACAAACCCTGGAAAAAAAAATTTAACTTGAAAAAAAATAATTAATTAGCATAAATGTAATTTACATGTCTTGAAACATTTGTATGCTACACCTTAGGGTTTCTATAGGTTTATATTTATTGATCATAGTAATAAAACCTATAGTCATTTCTAAATTG
>JZKD02S1830591.1:76639-90873 GCA_000966675.3 Picea glauca
TCCACAACAAACCCAATAACAGTACCTACAGATGCTACACTTCTGGCAGCATGTACCAAGAAGAGTATCAAGGCTAAAAGAATCATCCTTGATGCCATCAAGGACCATTTGATTCTGCGTGTGACGGGGAAGACAAATGCCTATGAGATGTGGGAGTCCTTGACGAAGTTGTATCAAAGTACAAATGAGAGCCGAAAGATGGTTTTGAGAGAGAAATTGAAAAGCATTAGAATGACCAAGGCTGAAAATGTGGTCACATATCTTACTAGGCTAACACAGGTAAGAGATGAACTTGGTGTTGTTGGGGAGGCCATTGTTGACAATGAACTTCTGACGACAGCATTGAATGGGGTGACCAAACAATGGGTTGTTTTTGTTGAGGGCAATGTGGCAAGGGAGAATCTTCCCAAGTGGGAACGTCTTTGGGATGACTTTGTTCAGGAGGAAACCCGGAGAGGGTATGTGCATGGCAGTTTATCTACTGGTAATGATGAGGAGAATGTAGCTCTTGCTGCTAATAGCAAGAAGAAGTTCAAAAAGGGTCCTAAGGCAGGGAACAAGCCGAAGGGCAAAGGCAAGAAGGACATGAGCAAAGTCAAGTGCTTTGCATGTCACAAGTTTGGGCACTATGCGGGGCAGTGTCCTAATAAGAAGAAGAAACAGATTGCAGCTTCAGCAGAGGTGGAGAAGTTTTCCACCAAGTTCGACAAGGAGTTTTCTTTAGTGGTGTCTTTCCACTAGAGCCACACATTCCAGTGTTTGGTATGTTGATAGTGGTGCCTCCCGCCATATGACAGGTGTTCATGAGCATTTGACAGATCTTACACAGATTGGTGATCTTGAGGTAGTGCTTGGAGATGATCGGGTGCTCAAGGCAGTTGGTAGTGGGACAGTATCATTTCAGAGGGAGTCTCAACCTCCCATGTTGTTGAGAGATGTCATATATGTTCCTGGCTTGAAGAAGAACTTGATTTTAGTTTCTACTATTGAGGAGAGAGGATATGAGGTGTTGTTCTGTGATGGATAGGTGCTCCTATTTCCCAAGGGGTCCAGTATCACTTCGGCCAAAGTGATTGGGAGTCGACATGAGAAGTTGTACAAGCTCATGTATTAGCCAACTACTGCATTGTATCATACTACCAACAGTAGTGATCTTTGTGAGCTATGGCATCGGAGGATGGCCCATTTGCATCATGGGGCTCTGAGAATACTGAGGGAGATTGTGACTGGAGTGCCAGAGTTCAGTACAGAGCACCAGGAGTTGTGCAAGGGGTGTACTTTGGGAAAGTACACCAAGAATGTTTTTCTAAGCAGAGACAACAGAGCAGCAAGTATACTTGATCTGATTCATTTTGATGTATGTGGTCCTATGTCTTTTGTATCATTGAGTGGTTGTTTGTACTATGTCATATTCATAGATGACTTCTCTCGGAAGTCTTGGATTTTCTTCATGAAGACCAAAGGACAGGTCTTCAATTGGTTCCAAGAGTTCAAATCTCTTGTGGAGTACCAGAATGGGAGGTAAATCAGAGTATTGAGGATAGATAATGAGGGTGAGTATACCTCCAAGGAGTTTAATGACTCTTGTGCAGGAGAGGGCATCAAGAGAGAGTTGATTGTTCCTTACAACCCACAGCAGAATGGGGTTGCTAAGAGGAAGAACAAGGCCATAGTTGGGGCTGCGAGAGCCATGTTGCATGATCAGGGGATGCCACTCTTTCTTTGGGCTGAGGCATGTTACACTGTAGTTTATCTACAAAACAGGAGTCCACACAGAGCATTGGGGGATAAGACTCCTGAGGAGGCTTTCTCTGGGAAGAAGCCTGAGGTTGGGCACTTTAGGATTTTTGGGTGCCTTACATATTCACATGTCCCTTCTAAGAAAAGGACAAAGCTAGAGCCCAAGACAGAAAAGGGGATTTTTGTTGGGTATAGCAAGACTTCAAAGGCTTTCCGCATATACATCCCTTCCTTGAGGAAGACAGTTGTACGAAGGGATGTGAGATTTGAGGAGGATAGAGCCTTTAGGAAGTCACGAGGGACTAAGAAGGGTGAACAGTCATCACCTCAGATTCAGGTGAGTCCACTGCAGACTTCAGCGACACAAAGTTCAGGTCCACCAGTTTCGGTGACGACTAGTCCACAGGACACAGGGCCACAGATGTCAGGATCACAGGTTACTGATCCTCATATTTCAAGATCTTATGCTCCAAATTCTACTTCAGGTTCACAGTCTTTAGGTGATGGGGTTGAGCAGCAGCAGTCCCCTCCACGGGACACTACTTCAGAGAGGAGGAAACCCAAGTGGCTTCAGGACACTCTGAAGGAGGCACAGGGTTCTGTGGGGAATCCCAGGCAGGCTGTGAGGGAGAGTAAACCTCATGAGAGATTTTGCAGCTATTTTGCGATGGTGAGCACCATCAGGGAGTCTGAGCCTTCCACTTTTGAGGAGGCTGCTGGCAGACAGGTTTGGAGAGATGCCATGATGGAAGAGTACAATTCCATCATGAAGAATGATGTTTGGGAAGTTGTTCCTAGACCTGAGGGTAAGTCAATGGTGACTTCTACGTGGCTCTACAAACTCAAATATGTTGCAGATGGCAGCATTGAGAAGTACAAAGCTCGTTTTGTCGCTCGGGGTTTCTCACAGGTTGAGGGAGTTGATTATGATGAGACCTTCGCTCCGGTTGCTAGATATAACTCGATCAGGGAAGTGATCTCTATTGCAATAGAGATGGGTTGGAAGATCCATCAAATGGATGTGAAGACCACATTTCTGAATGGTCTCATATAGGAGGAGGTGTATATTGAGCAGCCATTGGGCTTTGAGGTGCATGGGAGAGAGTCTCATGTGTGCAGACTGAAGAAGGTATTGTATGGGCTGAAACAAGCTCCCAAAGCTTGGTATTCTAGGCTTGATGCCTACTTGCAACAATTGGGCTTTGAGAAGAGTGAGGCAGATCCCAACCTGTACTTCAATGTAGTTGGAGAGGATCCTCTCATACTCTTGCTATATGTTGATGATATTTTCATTACAAGGGTTGAGAGACTCATTACTAGCTACAAGAAGAGCCTTGCTTCAAAGTTTGAGATGAAAGATATTGGACTGATGCATTATTTTTTGGGGTTGGAGGTTTGGCAAGAGCCTCGACACATCTTTCTGGGACAAGGGAAGTATGCTTTTGACATTCTGAGGAGATTCCAGATGGAGGATTGTGGACCCATGTCCACACCCATGATTACCAACTGGAAGAAGCTCAATGCTTCTGAGTCACAGTTGGTTGATCCCACTTTATATCGTCAGTTGATCGGTTCGTTGATGTATTTGGTTAACACCAGACCAAATATTTGTTTTGTTGTCAACACTCTTAGTCAGTTTATGGTGGAGCCTAGGAGAGTGCATTGGGTGGCAGCAAAATATATGCTTAGGTAACTTTGTGGTACAATGGATTATGGCCTAGACTATCTGAGAGGGAATGGAGTTCAATTGGTGGGCTATACTGATTCAGATTGGGCAGGACGTGTCGGTGATAGGAAAAGTACTTCAGGTTGTTGTTTCGGATTGGGCTCGGCAATGGTGTCTTGGTTCAGTCGAAGCAGAAGTCAGTGGCTTTGAATTCTACAGAGGCTGAGTATATGGCTGCCAGTCAGGCCAGTTGTGAGGCCATTTGGCTTCGCAAGTTGTTGGTGGGATTATTTGGTGTGCAGTTGAGACCGACTGTGATTTACTATCACAATCAGAGTTGCATCGAACTCTCTGAGAATCCAGTTTTTCATGACAGGTCTAAGCACATTGAGATTCGATATCACTTCATCCAAGATTATGTTCAGAGAGAAGCAGTTGAGCTACAGTATATATCCACAGATGAGCAGGTTGCAGACATACTCACAAAAGCTTTGGGGAAAGGGAAGTTTGCACCTTTCAGAGATAAGCATGGGGTGGTGAGTAACACCTTCCTCGATAAGAGGGAGTGTTAAAAATAATTAAAAAGTACCTAGGCAAGTGTTTCTCATCACCTAGACGCCTAGGGGGTGGGAAAATGTCTAATGTTGACCCTAGTCATTTAATTCATGTAATATGAATTAAAAGTGACTTTATAACTTAAGTGAAGGGGGTGAGTGAATAGACATTACATCNAGATGTCATATATGTTCCTGGCTTGAAGAAGAACTTGATTTTAGTTTCTACTATTGAGGAGAGAGGATATGAGGTGTTGTTCTGTGATGGATAGGTGCTCCTATTTCCCAAGGGGTCCAGTATCACTTCGGCCAAAGTGATTGGGAGTCGACATGAGAAGTTGTACAAGCTCATGTATTAGCCAACTACTGCATTGTATCATACTACCAACAGTAGTGATCTTTGTGAGCTATGGCATCGGAGGATGGCCCATTTGCATCATGGGGCTCTGAGAATACTGAGGGAGATTGTGACTGGAGTGCCAGAGTTCAGTACAGAGCACCAGGAGTTGTGCAAGGGGTGTACTTTGGGAAAGTACACCAAGAATGTTTTTCTAAGCAGAGACAACAGAGCAGCAAGTATACTTGATCTGATTCATTTTGATGTATGTGGTCCTATGTCTTTTGTATCATTGAGTGGTTGTTTGTACTATGTCATATTCATAGATGACTTCTCTCGGAAGTCTTGGATTTTCTTCATGAAGACCAAAGGATAGGTCTTCAATCGGTTCCAAGAGTTCAAATCTCTTGTGGAGTACCAGAATGGGAGGAAAATCATAGTATTGAGGATAGATAATGGGGGTGAGTATACCTCCAAGGAGTTTAATGACTCTTGTGCAGGAGAGGGCATCGAGAGAGAGTTGACTGTTCCTTACAACCCACAGTAGAATGGGGTTGCTAAGAGGAAGAACAAGGCCATAGTTGGGGCTGCGAGAGCCATGTTGCATGATCAGGGGATGCCACTCTTTCTTTGGGCTGAGGCATGTTACACTGCAGTTTATCTACAAAACAGGAGTCCACATAGAACATTGGGGGATAAGACTCCTGAGGAGGCTTTCTCTGGGAAGAAGCATGAGGTTGGGCACTTTAGGATTTTTGGGTGCCTTACATATTCACATGTCCCTTCTAAGAAGAGGACAAAGCTAGAGCCCAAGACAGAAAAGGGGATTTTTGTTGGGTATAGCGAGACTTCAAAGGCTTTCCACATATACATCCCTTCCTTGAGGAAGACAGTTGTACGAAGGGATGTGAGATTTGAGGAGGATAGAGCCTTTAGGAAGCCACGAGGGACTAAGAAGGGTGAACAGTCATCACCTCAGATTCAGGTGAGTCCACTGCAGACTTCAGTGACACAAAATTCAGGTCCACCAGTTTCGGTGACGACTAGTCCACAGGACACAAGGCCACAGATGTCAGGATCACAGGTTACTGATCCTCATATTTCAAGATCTTATGCTCCAAATTCTACTTCAGGTTCACAGTCTTTAGGTGATGGGGTTGAGCAGCAGCAGTCCCCTCCACGGGACACTACTTCAGAGAGGAGGAAGCCCAAGTGGCTTCAGGACACTCTGAAGGAGGCACAGGGTTCTATGGGGAATCCCAGGCAGGCTGTGAGGGAGAGTAAACCTCCTGAGAGATTTTGCAACTATTTTGCGATGGTGAGCACCATCAGAGAGTCTGAGCCTTCCACTTTTGAGGAGGCTGCTGGCAGACAGGTTTGGAGAGATGTCATGATGGAAGAGTACAATTCCATCATGAAGAATGATGTTTGGGAATTTGTTCCTAGACCTGAGGGTAAGTCAATGGTGACTTCTACGTGGCTCTACAAACTCAAATATGTTGCAGATGGCAGCATTGAGAAGTACAAAGCTCGTTTTGTGGCTCGGGGTTTATCACAGGTTGAGGGAGTTGATTATGATGAGACCTTCGCTCCGGTTGCTAGATATAACTCGATCAGGGAAGTGATCTCTATTGCAGCAGAGATGGGTTGGAAGATCCATCAAATGGATGTGAAGACCACATTTTTGAATGGTCTCATACAGGAGGAGGTGTATATTGAGCAGTCGTTGGGCTTTGAGGTGCATGGGAGAGAGTCTCATGTGTGCAGACTGAAGAAGGTATTGTATGGGCTGAAACAAGCTCCCAGAGCTTGGTATTCTAGGATTGATGTCTACTTGCAGCAATTGGCCTTTGAGAAGAGTGAGGCGGATCCTAACCTGTACTTCAATGTAGTTGGAGAGGATCCTCTCATACTCTTGCTATATGTTGATGATATTTTCTTTACAGGGGTTGAGAGACTCATTACTAGCTGCAAGAAGAGCCTTGCTTCAAAGTTTGAGATGAAAGATATTGGACTGATGCATTATTTTTTGGGGTTGGAGGTTTGGCAAGAGCCTCGACACATCTTTATGGGATAGGGGAAGTATGCTTTTGATATTCTAAGGAGATTCCAGATGGAGGATTGTGGGCCCATGTCCACACCCATGATTACCAACTGGAAGAAGCTCAATGCTTCTAAGTCACAGTTGGTTGATCCCACTTTATATCGTCAGTTGATCGGTTCATTGATGTATTTGGTCAACACCAGACCAATATTTGTTTTGTTGTCAAAACCCTTAGTCAGTTTATGGTGGAGCCTAGGAGAGTGCATTGGGTGGAAACAAAATATAAGCTTAGGTATCTTTGTGGTACAATGGAATATGGCCTAGACTAGCTGGGAGGGGATGGAGTTCGATTGGTGGGCTATACTGATTCAGATTGGGCAGGACGTGTCAGTGATAGGAAAAGTACTTCAGGTTGTTTCGGATTGGGCTCGGCAGTGGTGTCTTGGTTNGGCGTGTTCTAAGTATTTCTTGACTAATCCTCGAGGAATTTGAGGCGTATACTCGTATAATTGCAGTACAATTTCAAGCCAGCTAGAAAAGTATTCCTAGTGCTTAAGTCTGTTACAGATGATGTACTGAAGGGACAATTAAACAAATCCCCAAAAACTATATATATAGCTAACCGATCCCAAGAACAGGCAGAAACAAAGGATGCGCTGAAACCACAAACAAACAAATTTCGAAACCACTTAAAACCTGCTGTAAATAGAACATATTTACAATATGTTTAAAACAAAATAATCCCAAAAACTGCTTGAAACAGAGCACAGACTGAAACCGCAAAACAAAGCCATTAAAAAGCTATTATGCATGACATGATCAGAATATTTTCAAGCTCGTCGGAAAAACAGAAACAAAAAGAGATCATGGAGTGAACTCTCAAATAAGCATGCACAGAACCACCTAAAAGCAATGGAAGTATAACATCATATTAATATATTTAAAACCAAAGCAATCCCACAACCGTTTTGCATTTATCTGTAAAAAAACCGTACCTGGAAGCTGGTCCTCCAGAAAAAGCCACGAGTACTTTATCTGTTGGTAAGATCATGCCATGGGAATTGACTGCCCCCTTGAACTTTGCCAAGATACCGGCGTGAAGGCAATCGCCACATACTGATTCTGTCTGGTTAGCCTTCACTCGGGTTTCCTTCTCTTTGCATTTTGAGCACAACCTTTTGTTTTCTATGGGTTTGTTCTGCTTTCTTCCATCGCTGCACAATGAGGAAGAACAAGAGAACGAGTCCTGTTCTGCCCCGTCACAGGATCCACCATTGCAATTGCCTGATTGACGCCCACAGGCCATTGTCTTAACTTGATAAGGCCAGGCCAAAATTTATAAGATTGGATTGAGCTCTGTGCCTTTGCAGAAATTCCGCTCTGCTTGCTTTCGAGGTTCCTCCTAAGGCTGATTAGCATTTGTCGCGGCAGCTAACATAGCTACTCCAAAAGATGCATACTTTGAAAGGTGTTTACTAAAAGTGCTTTGAAATCCCTCGTTTGAAAGGCCAAAAAAATATTGTTAGTTGTGGAAAAAGTGAATGTTATTTTATTTTTTTTTATGGAGAAGGAAGTTAAGTCATAATTGGTTAGTATTTAAAAATATATAGTTTTATATATGGGATTAAGGTTAGATGTTATTAAAAAGAATATAATTTTAGTGGAGATAGTGCTTGCAATGATCATAAGGGATGTTGGTTTTTTTACATATATTATTTAGACTGAAACCAGTTTTTGATTTTGGAGTAAGACCTATAACTATTTTTTATTAGTTAAGAGGTCGTCTTCCTTGGATGTAAGGAATAGGTTAACAACCTAAGACCCAGAGGCATCTGACAATAGTGAAAATATGTCCCCTTATGAACCACCAACGGGTTATTTCAGGTGGCATGGTTTTCATTGAATAGCGATGATGAGTCAACTCACATTCACGATAGCAGCGAATGATGGATGTACTCATTATCGATTTGACAACTAAATTATAATAGGTTTTGCCACCTTCGAAAAAAGAAAAAAAAAATTGTCGAAGAAGAATTAACATTGTAACTCATTATTCATTGTTTTCAACTTGGTTTAATTTGGATTGTTAAAGGGATAAAGGCCTCAAAACTTTTGGAAAGAGTGGAATCCTTCTTAGTTATTATCCACATGAATACCAAATATGGTTGAAGGTTTTAAATTGTTGGAAGGGATTTCTCAACCACAATATGTGGTTTAAATAACTATTGAGTTGGTAATGATTTGACAACTCTTTTCCCCTATGTCGAACAAAAAAAAACTCTCAATGTTTATTATCATTGTGATTCACTAGTTAGTAGAAGTTTATGAGGCAAAGCCTTTACATTGGGGATTTAGGGAGAGGATTGATGTTCATGATAGTTGGTTGTGTGGGNGGCGTGTTCTAAGTATTTCTTGACTAATCCTCGAGGAATTTGAGGCGTATACTCGTATAATTGCAGTACAATTTCAAGCCAGCTAGAAAAGTATTCCTAGTGCTTAAGTCTGTTACAGATGATGTACTGAAGGGACAATTAAACAAATCCCCAAAAACTATATATATAGCTAACCGATCCCAAGAACAGGCAGAAACAAAGGATGCGCTGAAACCACAAACAAACAAATTTCGAAACCACTTAAAACCTGCTGTAAATAGAACATATTTACAATATGTTTAAAACAAAATAATCCCAAAAACTGCTTGAAACAGAGCACAGACTGAAACCGCAAAACAAAGCCATTAAAAAGCTATTATGCATGACATGATCAGAATATTTTCAAGCTCGTCGGAAAAACAGAAACAAAAAGAGATCATGGAGTGAACTCTCAAATAAGCATGCACAGAACCACCTAAAAGCAATGGAAGTATAACATCATATTAATATATTTAAAACCAAAGCAATCCCACAACCGTTTTGCATTTATCTGTAAAAAAACCGTACCTGGAAGCTGGTCCTCCAGAAAAAGCCACGAGTACTTTATCTGTTGGTAAGATCATGCCATGGGAATTGACTGCCCCCTTGAACTTTGCCAAGATACCGGCGTGAAGGCAATCGCCACATACTGATTCTGTCTGGTTAGCCTTCACTCGGGTTTCCTTCTCTTTGCATTTTGAGCACAACCTTTTGTTTTCTATGGGTTTGTTCTGCTTTCTTCCATCGCTGCACAATGAGGAAGAACAGGAGAACGAGTCCTGTTCTGCCCCGTCACAGGATCCACCATTACAATTGCCTGATTGACGCCCACAGGCCATTGTCTTAACTTGACAAGGCCAGGCCAAAATTTATAAGATTGGATTGAGCTCTGTGCTTTTGCAGAAATTCCGCTCTGCTTGCTTTCGAGGTTCCTCCTAAGGCTGGTGAGCATTTGTCGCGGCAGCTAACATAGCTACTTCAAAAGATGCATACTTTGAAAGGTGTTTACTAAAAGTGCTTTGAAATCCCTCGTTTGAAAGGCCAAAAAAATATTGTTATTTGTGGAAAAAGTGAATGTTATTTTTATGGAGAAGGAAGTTAAGTCATAATTGGTTAGTATATAAAAATATACAGTTTTTTATATTTATATATGGGCTTAAGGTTAGATGTTATTAAAAAGAATATAATTTTAGTGGAGATAGTGCTTGTAATGATCATAAGGGAGGTTGGTTTTTTTACATATATTATTTAGATTGAAACCAGTTTTTGATTTTGGAGTAAGACCTATAACTATTTTTTAATAGCTAAGAGCTCGTCTTCCTTGGATGTAAGGAATAGGTTAACAACCTAAGACCCAGAGGCATCTGACAATAGTGAAAATATGTCCCCTTATGAACCACCAACGGGTTATTTCAGGTGGCATGGTTTTCATTGAATAGCGATGATGAGTCAACTCACATTCACGATAGCAGCGAATGATGGATGTACTCATTATCGATTTGACAACTAAATTATAATAGGTTTTGCCACCTTCGAAAAAAGAAAAAAAAAATTGTCGAAGAAGAATTAACATTGTAACTCATTATTCATTGTTTTCAACTTGGTTTAATTTGGATTGTTAAAGGGATAAAGGCCTCAAAACTTTTGGAAAGAGTGGAATCCTTCTTAGTTATTATCCACATGAATACCAAATATGGTTGAAGGTTTTAAATTGTTGGAAGGGATTTCTCAACCACAATATGTGGTTTAAATAACTATTGAGTTGGTAATGATTTGACAACTCTTTTCCCCTATGTCGAACAAAAAAAAACTCTCAATGTTTATTATCATTGTGATTCACTAGTTAGTAGAAGTTTATGAGGCAAAGCCTTTACATTGGGGATTTAGGGAGAGGATTGATGTTCATGATAGTTGGTTGTGTGGGGGAGTTAATAACATATGTATTAGGGGGAGGATTGATGTTCACGATGGTTTGTTGCGCAGGTGAGTTAATAACGTATGTAACAAGGTTTTTATCTTTAATATGGTAATTATGGCAACATTATGGAGCAATAGAGATAGTTAGCTAGATGGAATGACCGTTAACTTGAAGATGCATAGAGATAATAGCAACTTTATAACTAATATCAAATGATTCAGAAAATAGTAAAAACAAGAAATAATTAAAATTAATAAGTGCTAGGATTCTTATTCTTTATAAAATATGTGGAAGATTTTATATGTTCTGAGGTGAGGATAATTATTGAAAAAAAAAATTGTAATGTGTAAGTTAATTAGATATAGGCTTGATACATGTGACATAAGTATGGTGTTAAGTGGGAAGATAAAGCAATGACCCATAAAATGGTTGTATCCCCATGGGGAATTTGAATATTCCTTTATATACATGTTTTCATTTCTTATTTCCTCTTAGCATTATTAGGAAATAGGCTTTTAGTGGAGCTTTTTGTCGAGATGGTTTTCAAAGCTTTGTGTTTGCCAAGTTTTATTAGAGGTCATTATGGAGGTGGGAAGTGAAGGTTTTTATAAACAAATGAGTCACAATGCACCAACTTCGCTTTGGTGCATCGGTGCTCTTCATACAAGAATGCATCGCTACTAAGGAGCAACAACACAAAAAAAGGCCATGTCTGTAACACCCTGTTTCCCCCAATTTGTAAAAATCACTGGACTGGCCAGAACCATGGCAAACTCATGAATGTGAATATGTGATGTGAATGGACCTTATGGAAAAGGTCAATGAATGTGAATAACATTATGAATTTATATTGCAAGACTGTTGAGAGGGGATGTGCAGAAAAAGAGACCATGATGGCGGTGGAAGGCACCTGGATAGGTGGCGTTAACTTCCACGGAGAAATAATACTGTATTTGCACTTCACTGGCCCGGAGAACCAAAAGCGGCTCGCTGGCCCCGAATTAAATGTCTCGCAAGCTGGCAGGTTGATGGCTCCTCGGGAATTAATGAGGGATGGGGAGGTGAACCGCCCATCCGTAGAGCCCTCATGACTGACCAGTGCGAGGGAAATCGTGCCACACGCAACCTCGCAAGAGGATAAGGCGTGGAGTAGAAGTGATTGGGGGGCAGACGCGAGGGGAGGAAGAGAACTCTGGCAATACGCGGAGTGAGTGATAGCAGAGAGGAAGAAGAGTAACCTTCGCTCCTAGTCACTGGAAAACAGAGATGCAGTCTCACAGCATCGTGGTCTCAGCTCAGGGGTGGCTAGTGGTAAATCTATTGGGAGTCACTGAGCCTACGGTTGGGTGGAAACGAGCACCCCTCTCAGTAGTTTCTTAACCCCTGATGTTATTTCTGATAAGTGTTTTGCCTCTGGTACCTTGAAATATATATGTTTACTCTTATAATTATGCCATAAGCTGTGAAACTGTGAATGATTTCATTGTAAGAATGTATGTATGGTGTTTTCGATCAATACTAGTAGATGCATGTTTATAATGGAAAGACTACGTATTGCTTATGTCTTCATAAATCGCTATTTATATGCTTACTGACCTAATTCAGACCGCATGTCTGATTCGTGGGAGAAAGGTACCCTTATATGCCTCAGATAATACCCCGGGTAAGAACCTCCCCATAGAGATACCCTCCTTAAAAAGCCCATCAAGAACTGGGAAAGCGAATGTGAAGGCGTAAGGCCTTAGTAACCCTGCACGAGGAGGAACGATCCTCTGTAAAGCCCGAGATGGCAACATAAGAATGAAGTATCGAATCGACGGATGAGATTCCGTCGGGAGATCTGTGGTCACTCACGACCGTCAGATCGGAAGAAGAAGATGGGGTGTTAAGTACCTTAACCCTGATAGGTATTAATCAACAAACGAGATTCCATCGGGAACCTTGTGGTCACGCATGTCCGTTAGATTGGTAGGAGTGAGTAGGGTGTTAAATGCCTTACCCCTTTGTTTTATGTGTCTTCGTGGACAGCGTAGAATTCGGGAATCGCGGAATTGGGAATCCTGATGACGAGAGTTCGGGATTTTCCATGGTGAAAACCCCAGAATAGATCTGAGCCATCCGAATGACGGAGGCCACATGTCGTAAGATTACCCATTTCGGGAAATCAGGAATCCTGATGACGAGAATTTGGGATTTTCCATGGTGAAAACCCCGAAATAGATCTGAGCCATCTGAATGATGGAGGCCACGTGTCGCAAGATTACCCATTTCGGGAAATCGAGAATCCTGACGACAAGGGCTCGGGATTTTTCGTCGTGAAAACCCCGAGTTAGATCTGAACCGTCCGATTTACGGAGGTCACGTGTCATGAGATTACCCATTTCAGGGAATCGGGAATCGTGGGATCAGGATTCCTGGTGACGAGAGATCGGGACTTTCCATGGTGGAAATCTTGGGACAGATCTGGACCGTGCGATTTACGGAGGTTACGTGTCGAGAGATTAACCGCATTGGGAAACCAGGGATCAAGAATTCGGGAGTCCCGTGATCGAGAGTTCAGACTCTCGTGATGATAAACCTGATGAATGGACGAGATTCTTTCGGAGGATCTCAGGGTCTGTGACGACCGTTAGATGTGAGGAAGAGATGTTGGCTTTAAGCCGGGGCGCGAATGCGCATTAAGGTAAGTAACAAGCAGATCTGGACGGCCAGAGTCCACTCGCCCAGATCTACGACTGAGGTTTCATTCTGGAGCCCCCTTGTTGTTCTGCCTTTAGCGGTGGGGGGTGGTCCGGAATCGGACGTGCAACTCTCGAACGGTTGAGATTAATTCACCTTGATCAACGGTGCTCAGGTGAATTCCGGACCCTCCTTGCCATTCGACCTTTAATGGGGGGGGTCTAGAATAGTGTGGCGTGTGAAATGGGGCCCCCTCCTATCCTGTTGACTACCGTGTCACATTCCCCCTCTGCCACCTGTACTCCACTTAACCGTGTGACGGGGCCTATTCTCATTGGATGTTCTCTAGCCCTGTTGAGATTCGTCCCTATTGGTTGGAAGCTAGCCCTGTCGGGGTTTGGCAGTTGCAGAGTCGAGCGAATCAACACCCCTGTAGCGTCGAGGCGTGAAATACAAAGAGGCACCGCGATTATTTGAACTATGACCATGACCCATGACCACATGGGAACGGGGAGAGAGAAACAACTAGCTTGCGCTAGGCCTCCGTAGGTAATTCGGGGGCTCTAATTCAGCAGAAGGCCAGAAAAATTTGATTGAGGTAGTGGGTATGTGACAAAGTGGTATCAGAGCATGGTTACAACACTTGGCTTACTTGGGCTCAGGCACGAGCCGCATAAGAAGACATTGTCATCTGCGTTTTCTCCTTAAGAAGAAGGATTGCAAGATGAAACTGTAATCTGGGACATGAACTTCGTTGTCCTGTTTTAGTATTACGATGGCTACCTACTAAAGTAGGTAGAGTCTCTTGCAATTGAGATGGCCGGATAGATAAGGATTAAGACCCAAATGAAAAACCCCTGTTATATGGGTATACATGTGAAAATA
>JZKD02S1830613.1:19910-33113 GCA_000966675.3 Picea glauca
AAGATGCAAATAAACTTATTATCCCATCAATCAAAACTCGAAATTTCCACAAATGTTTTTTCATCATGCCAAGACTTGGGTAGTATTTAAATGTTAGATATTAACTTGCAAAAAGTGCTGCAAACCAATCCAACATTTTGAATTCATACTAGAGTATATAACTTTCCTTCTTGCACAAGCACAAGCGCGTTTCAAACAACATCATTTCATTGTGGAGGAAAGCTAGTGTGTGCTAGCTTTCCTACTTACACAAGCACAAGCACATTTTGAACAACAACATTCCACCATGTAGGAAAGCTAATGCATGGTAGTTTTCCTTCTTGCACAAGCACATGGGCATTTCGAACAACATCATTCCACCGTGGAGGAAAGATGGAGCGTGTTAGTTTTCCTTTTTTCACAAGCACAAGTGCATTTCAAACATCATTCAATTGTGGAGGAAAGTTAGTGTGTGGTAGTTTTCCTTCTTCCACAAGCAGAAGCGCATTTCGAATAACATCATTCCACTGTAGAGGAAAGCTAACACGTACTAGTTTTCCATCTTACACAAGCAAAAGCACATTTCAAACAACATCATTCCATTTTAGGGTAAGGCTAGCACCTACTAGTTTTTCTTATTGCACAAGCAGGAACACATTTCAAACAACATCATTCCATTGTAGGGGAAAGCTAGCATGTGTTGGATTTCCTTTTTGCACAAGAACAAGTGCATTTTGAACAACATCATTCTACTGTGGGGGAAGCTAGCATGTGCTAGCTTTCCTTCTTGTACAAGTACAAGCACATTTTTAACAACATCATTCCACTATGGTGGAAAGCTAACACGTACTAGTTTTCTTTTGTATACAAGCACAAATGCATTTCAAACAACATCATTCCACTATGGGGGAAAGCTAGCATGTGCTAGTTTTCCTTCTTTCACAAGCACAAGCGCATTTCAACCAACAACATTTCATTGCGGGGGGAACTAGCGTTTGTTAGCTTTCCTTCTTGTACAAGCACAAGCGCATTTCGAAAAACAATATACCACTATGGAGGGAAACTAACCCATGTTAGCTTTCTTTTTGCACAAGTACAAGTGCATTTCAAACAACAACATTCTATTGTGGAAGAAATCTAGTGCTTGCTATCTTCCTCCATGCACAAGAACAAGAGCATTTCAAACAACATAATTCCATTGTGTAGAAAATCTAACTTGTGCTAGCTTTCCATCTTGCATAAGCACAAGCGCATTTCGAACAACATCATTCCACTGTGTAGGTAAGCTAACTCGTGCTAGMTTTCCATCTTGCACAAACACAARTGCATTTCGAACATCATTCCACTGTGTAGGAAAGCTAACRCSTGCTAACTTTCCATCTTGCACAAGCACAATCGCATTTTGAACAACATTTTTCCACTATAGAGGAAAGCTAGTGTGTGCTAGTTTTCCTTCTTGCACAAGCACAAGAGCATTTTGAACATCATCATTCCACTTTGGAGGACAACTAATGAATGTTAGCTTTCAACATCATTCTACTATGGAAGAAAGCTAGTGCATGCTAGCATTCCTTCTTGCACAAGCACAAGCACACTCCAAACAACATCATTACATTGTGGAGTAAAGCTAGCATATGCTAGTTTTCCTTCTTACATAGACACAAGCACATTTCAAACAACATCATTCCATGGTGGAGGAAAGCTAGCACATGCTCATCTTGAACAAGCATAGACGCATCTCAAACATCATTCTATCGTGGGGGAAAACTAGTGCGTGTTGGCATTCCCTCTTGAAAAAGCGCAAGCTCATCTTGAACAACATCATTCCACTATGAGGGAAATCTAGCGCACGCTAACTTTCCCTCTTGCACAAGCATAAGCACATCTCAAACAACATCATCCCACTATGAGGGAAAGCTAGAACATCTCGAACATCATCCTGTCATGGGGATAAGCTATCACATCCTAGCTTTCCCTATTGCACAAGTAGGAACACATCTCGAACATCATCCCACTATGGGGATAAGCTATCGTGTGCTAGCTTTACCTCATGCACAAGTAGGAGTGCATCTTGAACAACATCATCCCACCATGGGGAAAAGCTAGCGCTTGCTAGTTTTCCCTCTTGCACAAGTAGGAGCACATCTCGATCAACATCATCCCACTGTGGGGGAAAGCTAGCACGTTCTAGCTTTCTTTCTTGCACAAGCAAGGTGCATCTCAAACAATATAATCCAACCGTGGGGGAAAGCTAGTGCGTTGTAGCTTTCCCTCTTACACAAGCAGGAGTGCATCTCAAACAACATCATCCCATCATTGGGAAAAGATAGCGTGTGATAGATTTCCCTACAGGCTAGCTTTCCCTCTTGCACAAGAAGGATCTCATCTCAGAAAACATCATCCCACAGTGGGGGAAAGCTA
The DNA here is from genome assembly GCA_000966675.3 of Picea glauca. Lineage (NCBI taxonomy): Eukaryota > Viridiplantae > Streptophyta > Pinopsida > Pinales > Pinaceae > Picea > Picea glauca. Next base: position 22,311 of record JZKD02S1830613.1, read on the forward strand.
GCGCGTGCTTACTTTTCCTCTTGCACAAGCACGAGCTCATCTCGAACAACATAATCCCACCATCGGGGAAAGCTAGCACATGCTAGCTTTCCCCCTTGCACAAGAACGAGTTCATCTCAAACAATATCATCCCATCGTGGGGGAAAGCTGGCGCATGCTAGATTTCCCACTTGCACAAGCACGAACTCATCTCAGACAAACATCATCCCACCGTGGGGGAAATCTAGCGCGTGCTAGCTTTTCCTCTTGCACAAGCACAAGCTCATCTCAGACAACATCATCCCACCATGGGGGAAATCTAGTTCATGCTAGCTTTCCCTCTTGCACAAGCATGAGCTCATCTCGGACAACATCATCCCACCATGGGGGAAAGATAGTGCATGCTAGCTTTCCCTCTTGCACAAGCACGAGCTCATCTCAGACAACATCATCCCATCGTCTGGGAAAGCTAACGTGTGCTAGCTTTCCTTCTTGCACAAGCACGAACTCATCTAGGACAACATCATCCCATCGTGGTGGAAAGCTAGTGCGTTCTAGCTTTCCCTCTTTCACAAGTAGGAGCACATATTGAACAACATCATCCCACCGATGGGGAAAGCTAGTTTTCCTTCTTGCAAAAGCAAGAGCGCATCTTGAACAACATCATCCTACTGTGGGGAAAATCCAACTCGTGCTAGCTTTCCCTCTTGCACGAGAAAGAGCATATCTCGAACAACATCATCCCACTAGTGGGGAAAGATAGTGTGTGCTAGCTTTCCCTCTTTCACAAGCATGAGCTCACCTCAGACAACATCATCCCACTGTGGGGGAAAGCTAGCGCATGCTAGCTTTCCCTCTTGCACAAGTACAAGATCATCTCGAACAACATCATCCCGTCGTGGGGGAAAGCTAGCACGTGGTAGATTTCCCTCTTGCACAAGCACGAGCTCATCTTAAAGAACATCATCCCACCGTGGGGGAAAGCTAGTGTGTGCTAGCTTTCCCTCTTGCACAAGCACGAGGTCATCTCAGATAAACATCACCTCTCCAAGTGGGAAGGATAGCCCACGCTAGCTTTCCCTCTTGCACAAGCATGAGCTCATCTCAGACAACATCATCCCACCATGGGGGAAAGCTAGCGCATGCTAGCTTTCCCTCTTACATAAGCACCAACTCATCTCGGACATCATCCTCCTACCATGGGGGAAAGCTAGTGCACACTAGCTTTCCTTTTTACACAAGCACAAGCGCATTTTGAACATCATTCCATTGTGAAGGAAAGATAGCACTAGCTTTCCCTCTTGCACAAGTAGGAGCACATCTCGAACAACATCATCCCACTAGTGGGGAAAGTTAATGCATGCTAGATTTCCCTCTTACACAAGCATGAGCTCATCTTGGACAACATCATACCACCATAGAGGAAAGCTAGTGCGTGCTAGCTTTTCCTCTTGCATAAGCAACAACGCATCTCAAACAACATCATCCCACCGGTGGAGAAAGTTGGCACATCCTAGCCTTCCCTCTTGCACAAGGAGCGCATCTTGAACAACATCGTCCCACCATGGGGGAAAGCTAGCACATGCTAGCTTTCCCTCTTACACAAGCAGGGGCACATCTCGAACAACATCATCCCACCAGTGGGGAAATCTAGCACATGCTAGATTTCCTTTTTGCACAAGCAAGAGCTCATATTGGACAACATCATCCCACCATGGGGAAAGCTAGTGCGTGCCATCTTTCCCTCTTGCACAAGCATGAGCTCATCTCGGACAAAATCATCCCACCGATAGGGAAAGCTAGCATGTGCTAGTTTTCCCTCTTGCACAAGCATGAGCTCATCTCGAACAAAATCATCCCACCATGGGGGAAAGCTAGCACATGATAGCTTTCCCTCTTGCACAAGCATGAGCTCATCTCAGAAAACATCATCCCACTGTGGGGGAAAGCTAGCATGTGCTAGTTTTCCCTCTTGCACAAGCATGAGCTCATCTCGAACAACATCATCCCACCGTGGGGGAAAGCTAGTGTGTGCTAGCTTTCTGTCTTGCACAAGTGCGATCTCATCTCAGACAACAACATCCCACCATGGGGGATAGCTAGCGCGTGGTAGCTTTCCATCTTGCACAAGCATGAGCTCATCTTGAAAAAACATCATCCCACTGTGGGGGAAAGCTAGCGCATGTTAGCTTTCCCTCTTGCACAAGTACAACCTCATCTAGAACAACATCATCCCACCATGGGGGAAAGATAGCTCATTTTAGCTTTAACTCTTGCACAAGGATGAGCTCATCTCGGACAACATCATTCCTTCTTGCGCAAGCACAAGCTCATCTCAGATAACATCATCCCACCATGGGGGAAAGCTAACGCACGTGCTAGCTTTTCCCTCTTGCACAAGCATAAGCTCATCTCGGACAAAATCATTCCACCATGGGGAAATTTATCACGTGTTAGTTTTCCCTCTTGCACAAGTACAAGCTCATCTCAGACAACATCATCCCACTGTGGGGGAAAGCTAGCGCATGCTAGCTTTCCCTCTTGCACAAGCACGAGTTCATCTCGGATAAACATCATCTTACCGAGAGGGAAAGATAGCATGTGCTAGCTTTCCCTCTTGCACGAGCATGAGCTCATCTTGGACAACATCATCCCACCACAGAGGAAATCTAGCGTGTGCCAGCTTTCCCTCTTGCACAAGCACGGGCTCATCTCGGACAACATGATCCCACCATGGGGGAAGGCTAGCACTCACTAGCTTTCCTTTTTGCACAAACACAAGTGAATTTTTTGAACATCATTGCATTGTCAAGGAAAGCTAACGCGTGCTAGATTTCCCTCTTACACAAGCAGGAGCACATCTCGAACAACATCATCCCATCGGTGAGGAAAGCTAGCGCATGCCAACTTTCCCTCTTGTACAAGCACGAGCTCATTTCAGACAACATAATCCCACAGTGGGGGAAATCTAGTGTGTGCTAGCCTTCCCTCTTGCACAAGCAAGATCTCATCTCAGAGAACATCATCCGACCGTGGGGGAAAGCTAACGCGTGCTAGCTTTCCCTCTTGCACAAGCAGGAGCTCATCTCAGACAACATCGTCCCACTGTGGGTGGAAGCTAGTGTGTGTTAGTTTTCCCTCTTCAACAAGCAAGAGCTCCTATCGGAAAACATTGTCCCACCATGGTAATTTCCATATTTGTCTGTCTTAATATTGGCAATTTGTATTAAAATTCATCTCAATAAGATAATAATTTGAAGAGGAAGTTCATTTTTTGGAATAAAATTGTTCATTATTTAGAGTATAAATGAAGCATTCAACCATGTTGGCGTGCCTACGAAATCTTATAGACTAGCCCACGACAGAGCCAAATGTCCTAGCATAATCTCATCAAACCTCAAAGAAAAGCTCTATTTAAACCACTACAAAAATATGTTTCTAACTTAGTGCATCTTAGTCCCTACACTTTATGGCCTGAGATGGTAAAGGGAAAGAATTCAGACATATCTAGATAGAATCCTGATCACTTAACCTATTTCTTGTAAAAAATGCTTAGAGTACTGAAAACATTCACCAAAATGAGGAATATTTGTTTTCAATGTAGGCATAAAACTTGAAGGTATTAAAACTACCTATCCCTGTCATGCTGGCTAGGGAGGTTTAAGGTTCCTTTATTTCTAATGGTGTAGGGGATTGGTATTGTGGCCCAGATTTATTGTTAATGTATTCAAGGGAATATTTGCCTCAGGTTCAGAATTCAGTCTGTGTAGCATAGATATTCAACAATAAAAATATTTTGAGAGTTGTATAAATTACCCCTTCACTTGATGATGTCAGAAATCAATGATGTAATAATGTGTGGAGCTTGATGGATGAGGAACCTACACTAGAACATCCACCAGGATCGTCACAAGACTCTGCCATGTTAGAAGAGCAGCCAACAAACAAAGACATAAGTCGTGGTTTCCTCGAAACCCTCGAAATTGAGACCATTAAGGAAGAAGCCTGTGAAATAAGAAATGAATAAAGGTCAAATCTCAAACCATTTAGTAATTTCAGTTTGAAAAGAGAAATGGTATCTAATCTGCATGAGTTGGATGAATATATCTTATTTAATTCAAGAAGAGGTCCTTTTTCCGTGATTTTTAATGGTGAACCTCATTATGACATGAGCAAGGAGAATGGAAATGAAGCAAAGAACAGTGAGCTGGGAGTTTTTCAAAGGAATATCTCTTGATCAATATTATGGCCATGGAATGGGCATGACACAATCCTCCATTCAGATTCTTCATTTGGTTCAAAATAGGAAAACCTTTGCAGAGGCGGAAATGGGAACAAATCCTTTTATTTAACAAATTTGTGTGATAAAATAGAGATAAAAACATTTTTTTCTACTAATAGTCATGTTGGTGGAATTTTGGATGAATTAGGATCTAACCAACGTTTTCAAGCCAAAGGGACACCTTCTCATCAATCTGTTTTGGCAAAAAATAAGGACAATAGCAACCATAGCACTTGTGAAGATGAGTATAACAGATATGATTGGTTGCATTCTGAATATCTGTTTCTTTTCAATCTGGATGGTGACAGTAACAAGGCCTTTCTCACATCGAATGCCGAGATGCAAATAGAAGACAGTGTTTGCAATATTGGACACAAAGGATTTCAAGTTCATGAAGTAGTAGAAAATTGGTTTGATAGGAAAAACCTAGAACTACAAGCTATGTTTGGACAAATCATACTTTGGGGGTTGTGTTTTGATATTAGTTGGCCTAGCGATGAGGGCACATCTGTTCTCATGGGGGAATATGAAATACAAACAAATGGTACATTCTGCAGTACAGGGTTATGCCCAGAATTTAAAGAGGGTAGCATTGTTGGCCACATAGATGAAGCCACCATTGAAGAAAGGGACCTAGATTTTGACATGGACCAAGAACATTGCAAAGAGATAGATCCCGAACAACATCATCCCACCATCAGGAAAAGCTAGCATGTGTTAGCTTTCCCCCTTGCACAAGCACGAGCTCATTTTGGACAACATCATCCCATTGTGGGGGAAAGCTAGCGCATGCTAGCTTTCCCAGTTGCACAAGCACGAGCTCATCTCGGACAAACATCATCCCACCGTGGGGGAAAGCTAATGCATGCTATCTTTTCCTCTTGCACAAGCACAAGCTCATCTCAGACAACATCATCCCACCACGGGGGAAAGGTAGTTCATGCTAGCTTTCCCTCTTGCACAAGCACGAGCTCATCTCGGACAAAATCATCCCACCATGGGGGAAAGCTAGCACGTGCTAGTTTTCCCTCTTGCATAATCACGAGCTCATCTCGGACAACATCATCCCACTGTGGGGGAAAGCTAGCGCGTGCTAGTTTTCCCTCTTGCACAAGCGTGAGCTCATCTCAGACAACATCATCCCACCGTGGGGGAAAGCTAGTGCATGCTACCTTTCCTTCTTACACAAGCGCAAACTCATCTAGGACAACATCATCCCACCGTGGAGGAAAGCTAGCACGTGCTTGCTTTCCCACTTGCACAAGCGCGAGCTCATCTCAGACAACAACATCCCATTGTGGGGGAAAGCTAGCACGTGGTAACTTTCCGTCTTGCACAAGCACGAGCTCATCTCGGACAAACATCATCCCACTATGGGGGAAAGCTAGCGCGTGTTAGCTTTCCCTCTTGCACAAGTACAACCTCATCTCGGACAAACATCATCCCACCGTGGGGGAAAGCTAGCGTGTGCTAGCTTTTCCTCTTGCACAAGCACAAGCTCATCTCAAACAACAACATCCCACCACGGGGGAAAGGTAGTTCATGCTAGCTTTCCCTCTTACACAAGCACGAGCTCATCTCGGACAAAATCATCCCACCATGGGGGAAATCTAGCATGTGCTAGCTTTCCCTCTTGCACAATCATGAGCTCATCTCAGAAAACATCATCCCACTGTGGGGGAAAGATAGCATGTGCTAGTTTTCCCTTTGGCACAAGCACGAGCTCATCTTAGACAACATCATCCCATCGTGGGGGAAAGCTAGTGTGTGCTAGCTTTCCTTCTTACACAAGCGCGAACTCATCTAGGACAACATCATCCCACCGTGGAGGAAAGCTAGCACGTGCTAGCTTTCCCACTTGCACAAGCACTAGCTCATCTCGGACAACAACTTCCCACCATGGGGGAAAGCTAGCACGTGGTAACTTTCCGTCTTGCACAAGCACGAGCTCATCTCGGACAAACATCATCCCATTGTGGGGGAAAGCTAGCACATGTTAGCTTTCCCTCTTGTACAAGTACAACTCATCTAGAACAACATCATCCCACCATGGGGGAAAGATAGCTCGTGCTAACTTTAACTCTTGCACAAGGACAAGTGCATCTCGAACAAAATCATCCCACTAGTGGGAAAGCTAACATAGTTTTCCCTCTTGCACAAGTAGGAGCGCATCTCGAACAACATCATCCCACTGGTGGGAAATATAGCGCAAGCTAGCTTTCCATCTTGCACAAGGAGGAGTGCATCTCGAAAAACATCATCCCACCATGGGGAAAAGCTAGTGTTAGCTTTCCCTCTTGTGCAAGCAGGAGTGGATCTCAAACAACATCATCCCACCGGTGGGGAAAGTTAGTGCATGCTAACTTTCCCTTTTTCACAAGCATGAGCTCATCTCGAACAACATCATCGCACTTTGGGGGAAATCTAGCACGTGCTAACTTTCCCTCTTGCACAAGTACGAGCTCATCTTGGACAACATCATTCCACCATGGGGGAAAGCTAGCACATGCTAGCTTTTCCCTCTTGCACAAGCACGAGCTCATCTCGGACAAAATCATCCCACCGTGGGGAAATCTATCACGTGTTAGTTTTCCCTCTTGCACAAGCAGGAGTGCATCTCAAACAACATCATCCCATCGTTGGGGAAAGCTAGCGTGTGATAGCTTTCCCTACAAGCTAGATTTCCCTCTTGCACAAGAAGGAGCTCATCTTAGACAACATCATCCCATAGTGGGGGAAAGCTAGCGCATGATTTCTTTCCCTCTTTCACAAGCATGAGCTCATCTTGAACAACATCATCCCACCATCGGGGAAATCTAGCATGTGCTAGCTTTCCCCCTTGCACAAACACGAGCTCATCTCAGACTACATCATCCCATCGTGGGGGAAAGCTAGTGCATGCTAGTTTTCCGTCTTGCACAAGCACGATCTCATCTAAGACAACATCATCCCACCATGGAGGAAAGCTAGCACGTGCTAGCTTTCCCTCTTGCACAAGCATGAGCTCATCTCAGACAACCACATCCCACCATGGGGGAAAGCTAGCGCATGGTAGCTTTTCTTCTTGCACAAGCATGAGCTCATCTCGGAAAAACATCATCCCACTGTGGGGGAAAGTTAGCGTGTGTTAGCTTTCCCTCTTGCATAAGTACAACCTCATCTAGAACAACATCATCCCACCATGGGGGAAAGATAGCTCATGCTAGCTTTAACACTTCCACAAGGATGAGCTCATCTCGGACAACATCATTCCCTCTTGCACAAGCACGATCTCATCTCAGACAACATCATCCCACCATGGGGGAAAGCTAACGTGTACTAGATTTCTATCTTGCGTAAGCATGAGCTCATCTAGGACAACATCATCCCAATGTGGGGGAAAACTAGCATGTGCTAACTTTCACTCTTGCACAAGTAGGAGCACGTCTCGAAAAATATCATCCCACTGGTGGGAAAGCTAGCATAGTTTTCCCTCTTGCACAAATAGGAGCGCATCTCGAAAAACATCATCCCATTGGAGGGAAAGCTAGCGCATGCTAGCTTTCCATCTTGCACAAGGAGGAGTGCATCTCGAACAACATCATCTAGTGCTAGCGCTAGCTTCCCTCTTGCACAAGAACAAGCGCATCTCAAACAACATCATCCCACTGGTGGGGAAAACTAGTGTGTGCTAACTTTCCCTCTTGCACAAGAATGACCTTATCTCAAACAACATCATCCCACTTTGGGGGAAATCTAGCACGTGATAACTTTCCCTCTTGCAAAAGCACGAGCTCATCTTGGACAACATTATTCCACCATGGGGGAAAGCTAGCACGTGCTAGCTTTTCCCTCTTGCACAAGCATGAGCTGATCTTGGACAAAATCATCCCACAGTGGGGAAATCTATCACATGTTAGTTTTCCCTCTTGCACAAGCAAGAGTGCATTTCAAACAACATCATCCCATCGTTGGGGAAATCTAGCATGTGACAGCTTTCCCTCTTGCACAAGAAGGAGCTCATCTCAGACAACATCATCCCACAGTGGCGGAAAGCCAGCGCGTGTTTTCTTTCCCTCTTGCACAAGCACGAGCTCCTCTCAAACAACATCATCCCACCATCAGGGAAAGCTAGCATGGGCTAGCTTCCCCCCTTGCACAAGCACGATCTCATCTCGAACAACATCATCCCATCGTGGGGGAAAGCTAGCGCGTGCTAGCTTTCCATCTTGCACAAGCGCAAGCTCATCTAGGACAACATCATCCCACCATGGAGGAAAGCTAGCATGTGCTAGCTTTCCCTATTGCATAAGCACGAGCTCATCTCAGACAACAACATCCCACCATGGGGGAAAGCTAGCGCATGGTAGCTTTTCATCTTGCACAAGCACGAGCTCATCTCAGAAAAACATCATCCCCCTGTGGGGGAAAGCTAGCGCATGTTAGCTTTCCCTCTTGCACAAGTACGACCTCATCTAGAACAACATCATCCCACCATGGGGGAAAGATAGCTCATGCTAGATTTAACTCTTGCACAAGGACGAGCTCATCTTGGACAACATCGTTCCCTCTTGCACAAGCACGAGATCATCTAGGACAACATCATCCCACCATGGGGGAAAGCTAACGCGTACTAGATTTATATCTTGCACAAGCACGAGCTCATCTAGGACAACATCATCCCAATGTGGGGGAACGCTAGCATGTGCTAGCTTTCCCTCTTGCACAAGTAGGAGCGCATCTCGAACAACATCATCCCACTGGTGGGAAAGCTAGCATAGTTTCCCCTCTTGCACAAGTAGGAGCGCATCTAGAACAACATCATCCCACTGGTGGGAAAGCTAGTGCATGCTAGCTTTCCATCTTGCACAAGGAGGAGTGCATCTCGAACAATACCATCCCACCATGGGAGAAATCTAGTGCTAGATTTCCCTCTTTCACAAGCAGGAGCGCATCTCAAACAACATCATCCCACTGGTGGGGAAAGCTAGTGCGTGCTAACTTTGCCCCTTGGAAAAGAACGATCTCATCTCGAACAACATCATCCCACTTTGGGGGAAATCTAGCGCATGCTAACTTTCCCTCTTGCACAAGCACGAGCTCATCTTGGACAACATCATTCCACCATGGGGGAAAGCTAGCACGTGCTAGCTTTCCCCTCTTGCACAAGCACGAGCTCATCTCGGACAAAATCATCCCACCATGGGGAAATCTATCGCGTGTTAGTTTTCCCTCTTGCATATGTAGGAGTGCATCTCAAACAACATCATCCCATCGTTGGGGAAAGATAGCCTGTGATAGCTTTCCCTATAGGCTAGCTTTCCCTCTTGCACAAGAAGGATCTCATCTCAGACAACATCATCGCACAGTGGGGGAAATCTAGCACGTGCTTGCTTTCCCTCTTACACAAGCATGAGCTCATCTCGAACAACATCATCCCACCATTGGGGAAAGCTAGCATGTGCTAGCTTTCCCCCTTTCACAAGCACGAGCTCATCTCGGACAACATCATCCCATTGTGGGGGAAAGCTAGCGCGTGCTAAATTTCCCACTTGCACAAGCACGAGCTCATCTTGGACAAACATCATCCCACCATGGGGGAAAGCTAGCGCGTGCTAGCTTTCCCTCTTGGACAAGTGTGAGCTTTCCCTCTTGCACAAGCAGGAGCGCATCTGAAGCACCATGGGGGAAAGCTAGCACGTGCTAGGTTTCCCTCTTGCACAATCACGAGCTCATCTCAGACAACATCATCCCATTGTGGGGGAAAGCTAGCATGTCCTAGTTTTCCCTCTTGCACAAGCGTGAGCTCATCTCAGACAACATCATAGAGATAGAGAGTAGGTTCTTCTTCAGTCAAGGTACATACAACACTTCACTCATCCTGAGAGTTTTTCCGGACTTCGGCAGAAACGAAGTTGTGCCAACTCCCTTAACTACACACTTGGCATTGTCACCAAGTTCTACTTGCAATCGTGAGCTCTCTTCTGTCAAACTAATGGGTGATTTTTGTGATCCTGTCATATGACAAGAAGCTCCACTATCCACCAACCAAGTCTCCATGGTGGCCTGCCTAGAACAAAACAATGACAAGAACAAGAACAACACTCATCCAATGTTGTAGCCAAAAATGTGTCTCAAGATGATCCCCTTCTCTTTAGATCCCAATCTTTGATCCCATGTCAATTTTCACATGCAACTCTATGTGACTAATTTTCAGATCTGAAAATTGTTTCCTAATGACCTAATAGTAAACTCTAGTTGTCATCACTGAACAATTTTACACTGAAAATTATTGACTGAAAATATATGTAGCAGAAACAACAAGATTAGAGATGAATCATCAACACACATGAGACACAAATTTTATGTTTTGTAACTTTGTCAATTTCAAAAATTTTGAGGGAAAAACTAGCCCTCCTAGCCAATACAATTTCACCAAAATTTGAGAACAACCTTGTCCTCCAATAACCAGAAAAATTAAAAAACCAATCCTCAACAAATCCTTGGAAATTTATTCTATCCACAAATCTGATGCAGACCACCTATACGGCCTACTGACATCA
>JZKD02S1830613.1:57157-75424 GCA_000966675.3 Picea glauca
CATATACATATCGAAGAAAAGAATGTTGAAGTGGTGCTTGCAATTTTTTTTCCATGAAACAGAAGTTGCAATACTAAATCTGTGTTGATAGAAACAAGCAGGAAAAATAGACGCCAGAAAGAAATCCTAACCAGAGATGTAGAGGAAACCATGCAAAGGTGCATTTTTTTTCTACCCGTGTTCCATACTAAAGAGTTTTTCGTTTACTCTGTCTGTATTTGTCGAACTTGTTTGCAACTGTGTTTTTTTTATATTTTATTTTGTGCCTAGAGCCTACCAGCCTGCAGGTCCGCCATCCAACAAAAGTGCAATGTTGAGCCAACCAGCCCACAATTCCACTTGTCAATTTGTATATCACCCAACTATGGGTGCTATTTGCAGGACAGAGAACATTAGAGGCCCAATTTACAGCCCACCAGCCCTCAAGTCCATGATCCAAATAAGTGGCTAAGTACAGAATAAGGGATCTATGCATATTTAGTATGTATCACTCATTTCCAGGAGCCCTCCAGCCCTGGAGTTTGTGTGTCAATTTGTATATTGTAGAAATCACTAGTAGTACAATGTTGAGCCAGCCAACCCCCAAGTCCACTTGCCAATTTGTATATCGCAGAGTTGTGGATGTTATTTGTAAGGAACAGAACAATAGAGGCCTGTTTTTTACCCCACCAGCCCGAGAACCCGTGATCCAAAAAGTGTACATGCTCTATAAAACCTCATCCACCCCGCAAGTCCGCTTGTCAATTTGTATAACACAGAACTCTGTGTGCTATTTGTCGGACATAGAACAATAGAGGCCTGTTACAAGGGAAAAACTCTCTATGGCCAAGGGTAAACCACAACAGAAAGGTATGACTGCAGAAATCAACTCAATTCCAACATATGCTATACAAACTAATGTGCAAGATAAGAAAGAGACCTACCTCGATCCAACGTTTGATGATGTTCCACTGTTGAGCATTTTGACCCAAAGCTTCATACCTACAATAAGTTCTCAACAAATAAGAAAAGCAAGTACATAGTGATAATATAAATGGGGGTTAGCACATTAGATAACATAATCCATTAATAAACATTACAAACATGCCCATGGATAATAATCATATATTTACAAGATACCAATAGGACAGGAAAGGAGTATTTCTATTAATAATTGATCAACAGAAGTGACATCATTACAAACTTCTATGTCGGCATGGTTCAAAACCAAGAAACCAAGTTCCTTCCAAATGTGTCTCCACCACTTCAATCCTCCACCAAAGGAAAGCTCATAGGAAAGAGGCAATGAGGTCCTCTCAACAATAGGGAAAGAGCTTGGGGGCTGAACACTGTGTTCAAACTTGAGGGACAAAGGGATTCAGACTCAATATGAAGTAATTTCTCCAGAGTAACTTTGCTCTCAAAGTTGAATGCTTTCTCCTTCTTTTCCATAGCTCAAATTTGTTCTCTTATAGCCTCCAGAATGCAACTGAAGGGCCGAGTCAGAAAGTTTCCAGTATATGGAAGGCCAAAGATCAAAGATCTTCTATCCTGACATGGAAACCCGACCTCATTTTGTATTTTTTGGCACAAACCCTGATGTACACGGGCTATAGTGGAGAAGCCAGCGTATACACATCTTTCATAGCTAATAGGGAGCGTATATGTGGAAAAATGTATATTTTTAGTTCTGGATTCATCAAAAATGGATGACAAGTCTGCATAGGGAAATGGAAAAAGGCCCTTTGTGCAAGATAGCAATGGTGAGGAAAATCTTTCTATAATAGATGCCCGCTAATGTGTGAGATCAGAGGAGTATCTGCGATGGCCAAAATACATTATAAATAACCCAGAAGTGGAGTGGTAGAGAACCAGCTGGATGAACTAAATTGTTGATTACATTATGTACTGACTTTGTAGACATGGATGCCAATAATACAATGCAGATCCATGTGGAAAATATATCAAACTATTGTTCATGGCCATGAATAGGAAGATACAAATGCGGTTACATACGAAAATTTTTCATAGTCACGAACAAGGCCCAGTGGAACCAGTCTCAAAATCAATCTGAAGATATCTATATACCATGAAGTACAATCTGATCTCCCGTGATCACTGAAGTCAAATAGGTGTTGGTCCAATGAAAAAGAAGCAACAACTCAGGAAAGCTATGACCACATAGTGATGTCTTCAAGTCTTCTACACAATCCACCAAGGTGCAAGTCTACATCACGTGAATAAAGGAGTTGAGGTCGAACATGATGAGACATCATTTGATTACCGGTCATTGAGATATACCATTAACAAATGCAAGACAACCTACCATTAGTGAAAGTAGGTATCAAGTAACTAAGTACATTTCTACAAGTGCGAATAAAGGAGTCGATGTCGAACACTTGAGAAATCCATTGATCAAGAGACATTGATGTATTCCCTTCTGTCAATGGAGAGAGAGCCTGCCACTAATGACTGCAAGCCTCAAGGTACTCATAAAACTCTAGGTCCCATATCCAAAATAAATGAGCTGAAGTCGATGGAAAGAGATCGGCTGAAAGGAGAGGATTGAGGCATATCTCATCAGTTAGCACGAGGAACAAAGCAAGAGCTTCATGATTTGGTGGAGATCGGACGAAGAACATGTTCATGAACCAATGACCCTGTGCGTCTCTCGCGTGTGCCAAATGCAAGTGGTACATGAAAAAGACCCTCTGAATAGCATCCAATGATGAAAACTAATGAAAAAGGCGAGGAAACCACCAATAAGGATAATGACATCCAAGACACTGCACAAATCCCAAAGTGTGAATAGATGTCTCGTTGTCGAACACAAGGGAAACCACCCAGTCAATCGACCAATGATGAAGTGTCAATTGTTGGGTTCAAGGTGACCTACCAACAATGAAAGTAGGGCCAGGGTGCATGACAAGACCATAGTATAATGTGATTTTGAGATAAACTGAAGGTATGGCCGACATGCAAAGTCAAGATTTCTGAGTGGCTGACACAGGTTGATAGACTTCCTTTGAATAAGAGCATGAGACATATGGTGGAATCCGACAACATAAACTCAATGATGTGACTATTAGATGCAAGAGGCATCAATAATGTTCTCTATAGGGACTGGAAGAGTAACCAGTCGGTAGAGAAAAATTCTATAACGAGATCAACTTCCTAGGGCCATGGTAAACCCAAAATTATGATGATGCAAGGACTCAATAACTTTGTGCTCTATTCAAAGGCAACACGACTACTACCAATTACAATATAGTACTCCCTTCTCAGCCATCCTTTTTTGTTTTTTCATAACAAATGAATGCTATGATAAAGAGGAGGGAACGAGTGTTGAAAGTAAGCAAAAACTATTTCCAGCAGTGGAACATACATATGCTCAATGCAAGGAAATGCATGTGGGAGATGGACACTCGGGGTGATTGATGCAGGAGCATCTCTCACAGCAAATGAGCCAGCGTGGAAAACAAAGGACAACTGGACAAACCCAGCCAAATTTTTGAATTTTCCCTTGAAGTTGATGCACCAAATATAAATGAGATCATTTAATGAAGGTGCCTTGGTATAATGTAATCAGACCTTGAGCGCCCCACTCTCGTCTGAAGTAGATGGAGGCATTTATAGTAGTTAATGTAGGTAGATAGAAATTTAATTCTAGATTAGACTGTTTGAGAGCGCAAGAGGGAAACGGGATATAGACACCCTCATTGTGCATTGTAACATAGCTAGAAGCATTTTGAGCATAGAAGAGAAGCAAAGAGCTGTGTAGAAACACCCATGTATAGTTATTTGGATTAATGGAAGAAGTTGATTCAAGTTCATGGCGTTGTGTCTGTTCTCTGTGTATGTATGCTGAATGCTATGCTCATGAGTATTTACTTCCTGTTATGCATTTGTTTTACATGCTATGTATGAATGATTTCTTGCAGAGTGTTTGAAATCTGAGAAAGGAAGTAGAAGAAATGAGTATCAATTGTTTCTCTATCTGAGCAAGGATTCCTGCAAGGAGTGTAGTTGAAGTCGTCCGAAAGGAGTGCATTGACAGAAGGCTCAGATAGTTTAACTCTTGTTCTCATTCACCCAGAAGTGAAATTGGGTTATAGGAGCCGTGCAAGGAGTGCGCAGGCTAAGGAAAGTCTCAGTTGTCAATCTGAGCAAAGCATTGAAGGATTGTTGTTGCAGGTGTGCGCAGAGTCGAAAGAACTCAACACTTGGAAGTGTTCGAGGATTGCCGCAAGGAGTGCGTGCAAGGTTCTTCTCAAATACTCAGAATTGTGTGAAGCTCAGGAAGGACAAGGCTTCCAAGCTTGTCGAAGAGAAGCATAGGGAGTCTGTGCCATGGAGTGTTTGAACAGGAACTGCAAAGTTACATGTAGGAGGACCAGTTTTCACAGAGGAATACTGGGTTCAACCGTAGAAAACATCAAAGAGGAAGAGATCGACGGTTAGGATCTTGTGGAGAAGATTTGCAAAATCCCGTCAGCCATTGGATCTGCCAAAGAAGAGAGGAGGTTACGACCGCGTTCGGAGTTCAAGCTCTAGGGGTCATGAGTCGTTGGATCGTTGATCAATTACCCATCAGTCGTCCGATCTGACAGGAGTTGCATAGGGTTTAAACCCTCGTGAGTAGAGTAAGAACCCAAAGAAGCATCGGGATATCGAGGCGTTGGGGTTCGGGAAATCGGGAGTCACGTGGAATAGAAGTTGGGGAAATCCATCATGAAAATCCCGACGAGTTCAGAGCCGTCCATCTGTTGGGACAAGTGGTAGGGATCGAGAGTCCATCGGCATTTTGAAACTTCAAAAGACAAGAATCCGAGACCTGTTGAACCCAAAATGGTGGAAGGATCATAGCCGGAGGATCTTAGGGAGGACACGTGTCGTGTGGTCATCTAGATCGGGGATGTGGTCATCGGGGTTCAGGTAAGTGAGTGTTCATGGTTTTGTAAAGTGGTGAAACCCGAGGGTTAACCTGAACCATCCATCACTTGGGACGCGTGTCAGAATTCTGAAGAGAGTCGGGGATCGACGTTTCGGAGGTCCTGAGGATAGGATACTCTCGCAAGTCGAAACTGCGAAGGTCGATTTCTCGATAAGAGGAGAGCTCCGTGTGGGCCCAGCTAACGTCGTCCCATCGTAACAATGGGGAATCGGGAATTGGTAGAGTGAAAACCCTGAAGCATATGAGAACCGTCCATCCTTGAGGACACGTGGGTGAGATCGAAGCTGTCGAGAATTTCCCCTAAAGGAAAAGTCAATTGTTGGGGAATCGACATTCGTGAGATCAGGGAAAACGGAAGTAAAATCACTTCGGCATTAGAAGTCGTGAAACCCCGAGGGAGACCTAGAGCTGTTGATCCAAATAAATGATCACGGCCGTTGAATTTGGTTACGGTGGAAAGGTTTTTTAGAGACGTCGCATCAGGAATCGGGGGTCTGGGGAATAAGGTGTCACATACACCTTGATATCAGAAACCCTGAAATCCTGATAAGGTATATGACCGCGGTCATATAAAGGAAGGTCGCGTGGACTAAAGGCTTAGACCGAGAGGCTAAGGTAGCAGGGGAGCGTATCAGGGATCGGGGATTGGTAAAAAAAGTTGTTTGGACATCGCAAGTGCTGAAATCCCTATAGGAGAAACCCCAATAACAAAGTAAAAGGTCAGCATTGATTTACCACAAGACTTGTGAAATCGCGAATTCCGATTTCCTGATAGAAGAAAGGGAGATCCCATGAGAGAGTTGATGTGGGTGAAAATTTCCCGATAGGGAAATAGAAGAACCTTTCAGTTCTTCAGGCCGAGGAAAAAGGAAAGATCCTGTGAGCGGATGTGCCTAGCGGGCGTGCCTGCATCAAGTGGTATCAGAGCACAAGAAGGAGTCTTTGCTTTCTATAGCAGCGAAGGGAAGGAGAATTTACCATGCCTCCAAGGAGAAGAGATAGACAATGACCCGATCCAGAGGAGGAAAGGGAGATGCCCAGAGGAAGGGGTAGAGAAGTGCAAAATCTAGAAGTAGAAAGAGATCTGCATAACTTACACGCTAGAGTTGTGGACATGGAGATAAGACAAAGGTGCACAGCTGATGTAGGAGATATCAGTGAGTCCGAAAATGAAGATGATGCTGGACATGGAGAAGAAGAAATCCCAGCAGAAGATGCAGCAAATGAGTGCTTACTTAAAGCTATTGCAAGAATGGGTGCAAAGGTGAAAATGGACATTCTAGTTTATGAGGGAAATCTGGCTGTAGAAGAGATTCTAGATTGGATTAGAGCTCTAGACACCTATTTTGACTATGAAGATATCGAAGAGGACAAAAAAGTCAGGCATGCTGTCATGAGATTAAAAGCACATGCAACCTTGTGGTGGGATGAACTACAAGCTGACAGGCGTTGCCAAGGCAAGCAAAAAATTAAGAGCTAGGACAGGATGATTGCAAAGATGAAGGAAAAATTTATTCCCAGGGACTATCAAATTTCTTTGTTCAGGAAGATGCAGAACCTGAGACAGAAGCTGATGACAGTAAAGGAATAAACTGAGGCATTTTATAGGTTGAATATCAGGGCAGGTCATCGCGAAAGCAATGATGAAAAAGTGGCCAGGTATATGAATGGCCTGAGATATGAGATTCAGGATGAAATGAGCATGGAAACCATCCGAACGGTGGAGGAT
The DNA here is from genome assembly GCA_000966675.3 of Picea glauca. NCBI lineage: Eukaryota > Viridiplantae > Streptophyta > Pinopsida > Pinales > Pinaceae > Picea > Picea glauca. The sequence goes on from JZKD02S1830613.1 coordinate 63,820, forward strand.
GCTTATCAAATGGCTTTGAAAGTAGAAGAGAAGCTCAACTGAAAGAAAATTCAAAGGGGCCGAAGCAGGAGTCAACCCAGAGGCAAATCAGTTGCCCAGGAAAGAACCCAGAAGCCCAGGGACGACTGGAAGAGACCTCAGACTCAGACAGAGAGAGGTGGAACCTCACAGTGAGGGCAGTGATATTCTTAACAAAGAGGACAACATAAAGAGCAGAGAGGAGATTATGATGATAACAACACTTTTCCTCGTACCAGAGGTAGAGGAAGAGGAAGAGGTGGAGTAATCACATGCTTCACATGTGGAAAGAATGGGCACAAGTCTTATGAGTGTCTAGAGAAAAAGAAAGAAACTGGAGAGACTCACATCGCTGAGGCACAGAGGCCAGATTTTGAGGCAGAAGACGCTGAAAGCGGAAGATCGTTGATGATGCGAAAAGTCCTTTTGACACCAGAGAAAGAGGTGGAAAGTTCAGTCCAAAGGACCAGACTTTTCAGGACTGCTTGCAAGACCAAGGACAGAGAATGCAAGGTCGTTGTGGATAGTGGTAGCACTGATAATCTCATTTCAACCGAGATGGTAGAAAAGCTGGAGCTGAAGACGACTGATCATCCAAGTCCATATAAAGTTTTGTGGCTACAAAAAGGACATCAGGTAAATCTCACCAAACAGTGCTTAGTTGACATTAAGATAGGAGGATATAATGATAAGATATTGTGTGATGTCATTCCTATGGATTTTTGTCATCTATTGTTGGGTAGACCATGGCAATATGATAGAAATGTGATTCATGATGGGAGAATGAACACATACACTCTGGAGAAGAATGGTTGGACACACATGTTGCTTCCAATAAAGGATAAGGAGGTGAAGCTGGAAGTAAGCAACACAGTACTTCTCATGAGTGGGAAGGAACTCCTTAATGAAGTTAAGAAGAAGGAGGATCCACAATTCTTTGTGGTCCGGAAATCGAAGATTGTTCTGACTAGCACAAGAGTGGATGATTTGCCAGGAGAAGTTCAGGAGCTACTGGAAGAGTTCGCTGACATAGTAGTGGATGAATTACCTCATTCATTTCCACCGATGAGAAGTGTGAGTCATCACATTGATCTCATACCAGGAGCCAGTTTTCCAAACAAATCCACGTACAGATTGATGCCGTAGGAGAATGAAGAAGTTAAGAGGCAAGTCCAGGATTTGTTGGACAAAGGATTGGTCAGGGAAAGCTTGAGTCCGTGTGTTGTTCCAAAAGTACTCAGTCCGAAGAAAGACAGAGGCTGGAGGATGTTCACTTATTCAAGGGCGATTAATAAGATAACTATCAAGTACAGATTCCCATTGGCAAGAATGGATGATTTGATGGATTGCTTAAGTGGAGCAAAATTCTTTTCAAAGATTGATTTGAAGAGTGGATATCACCAGATTCGCATGAGAGAAGGTGATGAATGGAAGACAACATTCAAAACCAACGAAGGTTTGTATGAATGTCTTGTTATGCCATTTGGCTTAACAAATGCGCCAAGTACCTTTATGAGGTTGATGAATGAAGTCCTGAAAGATTTCATCGGAAAATTTGTTATCGTATATCTGGATGATATACTGATTTTTAGTAAAATGGAAGCTGAACATCTGAAGCATTTAGCCATTGTGATGAAGAGATTACAGCAAGAGAAGTTGTTGATAAACATAAAGAATTCCTCTTTCATGAAGACAGAGCTCACTTATTTGGGATTTGTTATTTCGGAAAATGAGTTGAGGATGGATCCAGATAAGGTGGAGGTAATCAAGAATTGGCCATCACCGAGGAACATATTTAAGGTGAGAATCTTTCACGGATTGGATAGTTTATACCGAAAGTTCATTAGGAATTTCAGTGGAATTAGTGCAGCAATGATGGATACAGTGAAGAAAAAACATAAATTTTTTCACTGTACGGAAGAGGCTGAGAAGAGTTTCAATTTGTTGAAACAGAATATTACGGAACAACCAATTCTGGTGTTACCAGACTTCCAAAAGACATTTCAGGTAAAATGTGATGCAATCGGGTTTGCAATAGGAGCAGTCTTAAGTCAAGATGACAGACCGATTGCATATTTCAGCGAGAAGCTGAATGAAGCGAAGGTGAAGTATTCCACATATGATAAGGAATTTTATGCCATCATCCAGGCATTGAAGAAATGGAGGCACTATTTGATTCCGAAGGAATTTGTTTTATATAGTGATAACCATGCATTGCAGTTTGTTACTCAATAGGAAAAGTTGAATTAGAGGCATGTTAAATGGGTTGAATACATGCAGAATTTCACTTGTGTGATAAAACATATTTCTGGTACTGTTAACAAAGTTGATGATGCTTTGAGCAGGAAGTGTTTGTTGTTGTAGGAGTTCAAAGTCAAGACGTTAGGTTTTGATGATCTCAGAGACATGTACGTAGATGATCCAAACTTTAAGGAAGCGTATGAAGCAGCTGAGAATCCAGTTCTCAGAGATAGCAGCAAATGGGCTGAATACATGATCCAGGAAGGGTTGTTGTTTAAGGGCAATCAACTATGTATTCCGAATTGCTCCATGAGGGAGAATCTGCTCAAGGAAAAACATAGTGGAGGATTGGTCGGACACTTCGGTCATGATAAGACATTTGTGAAGCTGAGCGAGTCATACTTTTGGCTATGGATTCGATCAGAGGTCAAGAGGTTTGTAGACCGATGCAGAATTTGCCAGCATTCAAAGGAAAGGAAGCAGAATGCGGGTTTTTATCAACCATTTCCCATACTTGAGAATCCGTGGGATGAAATTAGCATGGGTTTCATATTGGGATTGCCAAGGACGCAAAGAGGATTTGATTTGATCTTTGTGGTAGTGGATAGATTTTCCAAGATGGCACATTTTATCCCATGTCAGAAAACCAGTGACACGACTCACATCCCGAACCTGTTTTTCAAAGAAGTCATTCGACTTCACTGCTTACCAAGGAGTATTGTTTCGGACAGAGATACAAAATTCATAGGGAACTTCTGGAGGAAATTATGGAAGAAGATAGGGACTAACTTGTTGTTTAGTTTGGCTTATCATCCTTAGATGGATGGACAGACAGAAGACGTAAACAGAAGTCTAGGAGATTTGCTGAGAAGCTTGGTGACAGAGCACCATAGCAGTTGCGACAATGTATTGCTGCAAGCAGAGTTTGCGTATAATGACTCAGTGAACATGAGTACAGGGCAGAGTCCATTTCAGATTGTTTATGGCACACAACCGAGAGGAGTTTCTGAATTGAGAGATTCGGAACAGACTGCTACTAGGAGCGCTAGTGCAGAAGAATTCACGGAGGCGATGAAAGAACTTCACAGCCAGGTGAAGGAGCGACTGCAGAATTCAAGTCAGGAGTATAAATGAAGAGCCGATCAGCATAAAAGACAACTTCAGTTTGAGGTTGGTGACTTGGTTCTGGCACATTTGAGAATAGAAAGGTTCCTGAGAGGAACACACAATAATTTGAAAATGAAGAAAATCAGACCATGCAAGGTCTTGAAGAAAATGGGAGAAAATGCTTATGAGATTGAATTACCCAATGGGATCGGAATTTCTCCGATATTCAATGTCTTAGATTTGTACCCATATAAAGTTGAGGAAGCAGGAACAAGTGATGAACAGTTAAAGGTTTAGTGGCAGAAGCAGATGCCAGTTGCAGAGAAGCCACAGATGGAGCAGATACTGGATAAATGAGGGGGTAAGAAGACCAGAAGGAAAGAATATTTTGAATATTTGGTCAAGTGGAAGGGCCATCCAGTTGAAGATGCCAGCTGGGAGACTGAAGTGGAGATTCTGAAGCATGGACAGACTGTGCAGGAGCTCATGGACAGGAGCCCATGAAAGTCTTCAAGCGAGGGAGTATGATGCAGGAGCATCTCTCACAGCAAACAAGCCAGCGCGGAAAACAAAGGACAGCTGGACAAACCCAGCCAAATTTTTGAATTTTCCTTTGAAGTTGATGTGCCAAATATAAATGAGATCATTTAATGAAGGTGACTTGGTATAATTTAATTAGACCTTGAGTGCCCCGCTCTCATCTGAAGCAGATGGAGGCATTTATAGTAGTTAATGCAGGTAGATAGAAATTTAATTCTAGATTAGATTGTTTGAGAGCACAAGAGGGAAACGAGATATAGACACCCTCATTGTGCATTGTAACATAGCTAGAAGCATTTTGAGAATAGAAGAGAAGCAGATAGCTGTGTAGAAACACCCATGTATAGTTATTTGGATTAATAGAAGAAGTTGATTCAAGTTCATGGCATTGTGTTTGTTCTCTGTGTATGTATGCTGAATGTTATGCTCATGAGTATTTACTTCCTATTATGCATTTGTTTTACATGCTATGTATGAATGATTTCTTGCGGAGTGTTTGAAATCTGAGAAAGGAAGTAGAAGAAATGAGTTTCAATTTTTTCTCTATCTGAGCAAGGATTCCTACAAGGAGTGCAGTTGAAGTCGTCCGCAAGGAGTGCATTGACAGAAGGCTCAGATAGTTTAACTCTTGTTCTCGTTCACCCAGAAGTGAAATTGGGTTATAGGAGCCATGCAAGGAGTGCAGAGGCTAAGGAAAGTTTCAGTTGTGAATCTGAGCGAAGCATTGAAGGATTGTTGCTACAGGTGTGCGCAGAGTCAAAATAACTCAACACTTGGAAGTGTTCAAGGATTGTTGCAAGGAGTGCGCACAAGGGTCTTCTCGAAGACTCCGAATTGTGTGAAGCTCAGGAAGGAAAAGGCTTCCAAGCTCATCGAAGAGAAGCACAGGGAGTCTGTGTCGTGGAGTGTTTGAACAGGCACTGCAAAGTTATGCGCAGGAGGAATATCTTTCATAGAGGAATACTGGGTTTACCCGTAGAAAACATCAAAGAGGAAGAGATCGACGGTTAGGATCTTGTGGAAAAGATTTGCAAAATCCCGTCAGCCGTTTGAAATGCCAAAGAAGCGAGGAGGTTACGGCCGCATTCGGAGTTCAAGCTCTAGGGGTCGTGAGTCATTAGATCGTTGATTAGTTACCCGTCAGCCGTCCGATATGACAGGAGTTGCACAGGGTTTAAACCCTCGTGAGAAGAGTAAGAACCCCGAGAAGCATCGGGATATCGAGGCGTCGGGGTTCAGGAAATCAGGAGTCACGTGGACTAGAAGTCGGGGAAATCCATCGTGAAAATCCCGACGAGTTCAGAGTCGTCCATCTATTGGGATAGGTGGTAGGGATTGAGAGTCCATCAGCATTCCGAAACTTCAGAAGACAAGAATCCGAGGCCTGTTGAACCCCGAACGGCGGAAGGATCATAGCTGGAGGATCTCAGGGAGGACATGTGTCATGTGGTCGTCTAGATCGGGGATGTGGTCATCGGGGTTCAGGTAAGTGAGTGTTCATGGTTTTTTAAAGTGGCGAAACCCAAGGGTTAACCTGAACCGTCCATCACTTGGGACGCATGTCAGAATTTTGAAGAGAGTCGGGGATCGACGTTTTGAAGGTCCTGAGGACAGGATACTCTCGCAAGTTGAAACCGCGAAGGCCGATTTCCCAACAAGAGGAGAGCTCCGTGTGGGCCCAGCTGATGTCGTCCCATCGTAACAACGGGGAATCGGGAATTGGCAGAGTGAAAACCCCGAAGCATATGAGAACCGTCCATCCTTGAGGACATGTGGGTGAGATCGAAGCCATCGGGAATTTCCCTGAAAGGAAAAGTCAATTGTTGGGGAATCGACATTCGTGAGATTGGGGAAAACGAAAGTAAAATCACTTCGACATTAGAAGTCGTGAAACCTCGAGGGAGACCTGGAGCCGTTGATCCAAATAAACGATCACGGTCGTTGAATTTGGTTACGGTGGAAAGATTTTTCAGAGACGTCGCATCGAGAATCGGGGGTCCGGGGAATAAGGACTCACATACACCTCGATATCAAAAACCCTAAAATATCGATAAGGTATATGACCGCAGTCATATAAAGGAAGGTCACATGGACTAAAGGCTTAGCCTGGGAGGCTCAGGCAGCAGGGGAGCGTATCAGGGATCAGGGATCGATAGGAGAAACCCCAATAACAAAATAAAAGGTCAGCATTGATTTACCACAGGACTCGCAAAATCGCAAAGTCCGATTTCCCGATAGAAGAAAGGGAGATCCCGTGAGAGAGTTGCTATGGGTGAAAATTTCCCGATAGGGAAATAGAGGAACCTTTCAGTTCTTCGGGCCGAGGAAGGAGGAAAGATCCTGTGAGCGGACGTGCCTAGCAGGCGTGCCTGCGTCAGTGATGTTCCCTCCAGGGTATAGGGTGTCAAATTTCTAAGGATATAAACAAGGCTCTGCTTGGTTGAGGATGAAAAACTGCTTAGGCAACGATTTATAGCACAAAGAGAGAACCGGCTAAAGGCTCAATACTGCAATCGAGGGCATGAGATGCAGTCACAATTTAACGCCAAAAAATGTACTTTTTATATATCTTAGTCTACTTTGTGTGAAAAAGGGGTAAACATGTGCCAAATAGATGTCTTTTCAAATCCAATCTACGAGTGTGAAAAAGACAAGTTCACTCAGCAATCTTTTCTATTTTTTATAACAAGTCGGAAAAGATCTTAACTAAGACTCATGATATTTCGAATCCAATTTTAACAAGTGTGAAAGGGACAAATCACTCGGCAACCTTTTCATTTTTTAGACGAGTCGGAAAAGAGCTTAATTGAGACTCGTTTTTGAGAGTCTGTGGGTAATAAGGCCACATGTGTATGAATGAGAAATGAGGCTCATCATAATGTCATGTATCGAATTATAATGGACTCCTGGTCCTAAGGAAAAAACTCGGCATTGGCACCAAAATGACAAAGAGGATCTAAATAGGGTACCCATGTTTGGTAAGTCTCTACCATTTATTAATGACACTACTTATAGCAGATGGAGGGTTATGCATCACAATAAATGGGTTCGTACCTAAGGCGTAAAAAGTGGTAGTCAAAGGATGATGCAAAATGAACGATGGGATAAATACCTATCTTATATGCTAGGTTATAAAAATACTTGCCCGAGGAGACGAACGACCAACTATGACATTGAAATCCACAAGAAAACTGAGTCAAAACTGCAAAAACCAGCTTAGAACCATTCTTGAATTAGTCCGTTAGGTGAAAACATAGCATGAAACTATGTCAAGTGGGTAAAAATAGCTTATAAATAGTAATAAAATCACAAATTATTGTATCATTTTGATTTTTACCCAAATAGTGTAATTTGGACCAAAATACCTCCAGGATTCAAATGGCGATTGCGAGAGCAATAGGCAACGGAATCACGAACCATCTAGATCAGGTAACTCTTCATCTCATCCTCTTCAAATTCGGTGGTTTACATTTTTGAATTAGGTTCTATTTTGTTAGTTTTTGAGGGCGCAATTTGAGATTTTTGGTATACCTGGGTTTCTTTGTATAGGTCGTATATACGAATAGGTATATGCCCCTGTGTGAACCACAAGGGGTGTATACCAAGCCCTACCTGTGAATGTGTGCAAATAAATCCACGTATATGTACGCAAATGGAAAAAAAGAGGGTTTCTAACTGAAAAAATGATTTTTTGTTTGCAGGATGGTGTTGGAATGGAGAGAGCGAGAGCATGAGGAAGTAGATGCAACAGTGGATTGGGATCTAGTGGCCCAAGCGGCTCTAAAAAGATGTGGTTTGTACAAGTTTAGGGCTCTCAAAGGAATGAGGGCCCAAGTGAGGTTGTTGGAAATGTTGGTGGGTTATTGGGATCCTGATAGCGAGAGATTTATCCTTGATGGACAACCATTAAGGATCAAAGTAGAGGACATCTACTTCTTGAATGGTCTATCATGCCGAGGAGAGGTTGTGAATCTCAAGTCACATGGAGTAGGGAGTGGGATGAAGATCGAGGAGTATATCGAAGCCCACTGTATCGTAGGGATTCCCATGGTGGGAAGTCAAGTCCCCATCCGGGAAATCCGTAACCTCAGTTTGAAGATCATTGTGCTCATGCTTACCAAGATCGTAGGTTTGGCCTCATTGCATCAAGCATTGAGACCACTTATGTTTTACGCATTGGAGTGTATGAGACCCATTGTCTATGATTGGTGTACCTCACTGCTGACCAATATGAAAGGTCAGTTGACAGAGAGCAAGCAGGGGGGTAAGTGAAACTTCAGGTTTGCCTATATTCTTTGCAGCTTCTTTTTCGAGTGAGTTCTAGGTATGGGACCTAGAGTGGAGATCCTTCTTAGAGGACCATGTGATCCGACCATGGTGCGGTGGATCGAGGTCATGAGACGGCAGAGGGGAGGTAGGGTGGCGACACCCTACAATGATGATTTTTTTTTCTGGTGGCGGAGACAAACCATTGCTCTTGACGACTATCCCTATGCGAGGATCAATTTCAGAGGAGACCCAGATATGTCGCTTCCACCAGGGGCTGCCTATGGTGCTATAGGTAAATTTTTTTTACATATTTCATTTGTTTTGTATTTTTGTATTTAAGGAAACAAAAATATTTTTGGATGGTGTTTAAAATATTAACTAGATACTTGTGTAATCGCAGACATGGATCCGCGACGACCAAAGGGAATCCTATGACATAGACGGAGGAACCAGGAAGATGAGGCGGCATGGGAAGAGGCGAAGAGAGTCATACAAAACATGCAGGGTAACCTGTCTCGTTTGACACAGAGGATTCCTATGATTCAGGTAGAGGATCTACCTAAAGCCATGCAACAATAGGTTGTTGGTGTACCTAGAGCATGGGTATGACTCTTTCGGTGTCTCACAAACATCGTAGTTTGTTATCATGACACACATCCGGTCATAGGCATAGATGTCGTGGGATATGTATATCGGCTATATATGTATTTTGAGGGTTTTAGCCCCAAATTTTGTAATATAAACACCATATTTTTGAAATATTTAAAAAGGGGATCTTCGAATTTACTTATATATTACAATGTTTACATTGATTTAATAGTTTTCTTTGCTTTATTAATGTGACAAATGCCAATCTAAAACATAATTAGCGTAGGCATCGGATACATGATTAGAAATCCTAGGAATGTGAAAATATGTAATAAAATCAAATTGTCATCCTAAAAGACGTACCCATAGGAATCGACGGAGTAACGTAAGATCACGCACATGGTAACGGTCATTCAACTGACATACTACTAACTAGGAATCCAGGTGAACTTATAAAGAGTGAATACCATGTGAGATAGAATCACACAAAAGTTCTATGACAGTGCTATATTCATGGATGGCCCTAGGCATACGCCACCTGAAGATACCAGCAGACCCTCGAGTGAGTAAACCACCCAAGTGGTGGAAGCCAAGTTTTGTGTTTGACGACTGGCTCCATCTGCGAATCCTAGGTAGACCAAAGACTTCGTTGACATCTGCTAACAAAATGGAAAACTTGATAAGTAAGCCAAAGACAAAAATTAAAGGGAAAAGAGATGTATATACACTAAATTTACATTATTATACAAAGAATTCCGCCCAAGCCTAAGGCTCAAGTGTAGTATATTTTCAAGTAGAGCCCATTTCTGGGCTCGACCAACTTATTCCCTTCATAATCTTCCAACTCGTAAGCTCCTTTTTCTAAAACACGTCACACAATATAAGGACTGTGCCACATGGGTTTAAACTTACCTTCCCCTAGCGGTTCTTTGGCTTGGTCATACAAGAGGACCAAATCACCCTCAGCATACAACCAGGGACAGATAGACTTGTCGTACTAAACCTTGTCACATTTCTAGTTTGCCTCGATAGCCATAAAGGCGTCCCAACGCTGCTCGTCAAGTCTCTCTAGGTGCACAAGCCATCGCTCTAATCTTGAAGTGTCGGGTAGGAGCTCGACTGCAAACTTGAGAGAATGGATTTCGCATTCAACGAAAAGTATAGACTCCACACCGCGCACTAACTGAAAAGGGGAAAAACTGGTGGCAGTCTTAACTGAGGTTCGGTATGCCCAAAGCACGAGATATAGCATGATGTGCCAATCGAAATTACTTCGACTGACAGTTTTATGCAAAATGGTCTTGAGAGACTTGTTGATAGCCTCTACTTGCCAATTTTCCTTGGGGTAACAAGGAGATGAGTGACCATGCTTAAACCATAGTTTTGGTGCTAGTTCGACCATCATTTCATTCTGAAAGTGACTGTCATGATCAGTGACAATCTCACTCAGGATATTGAAACGGGCGATAATTTGGTTGAACATGAAGAAGGCTATAGTTTTCCCAAAAGATTTTATGGTAGGCATGGCTTCGACCCACTTGGTAAAGTAGTCGACAACCACGATAATGTGTTGATTCCCCCCAACTGAAGTTGGGTTGCAATCAAAGAAATACACCGCCCACTTGGTGAAGGGACTGACAGTAATGACTGGGTGAAGAGGGGCTGGGTGTGAGCACGTTTTTCGAGTGAACACCTGGCAGGGCTGACACTTCTTAACCACTTCAATGCAATCTTTAAAGATAGTGGGCTAGAAATAACTGGATCGCAGGATTTTTTGGGCTGTCACAAGCTTGGATAGCTGACCACCACAAGACCCTTTATGGAAATCATTTAGGACCGACTCGACTTCTTCGTGAGTTAAGAAATGACATAAGATACTATCTATTCCTTGGCGATACAAAGTTTCGCCAATGATGGTATACTTTTTGGCTTGGTATCTAACACGTCATCGATCATCTCATGAGAGATGTTGAGTGAAATTCAAGGTTTGAAGATATAAAATAATGTCTCCATACCAGGGGTTAGATGATGAGACAAGGAAAATGTGTCCGTTTGCAAGCGAATCGACATGGATAACATCCTCATCTAATCATGGAAAGTCGGATATTAACTCTGCAAAAACTAGCGATTTCTTGGACTTGGCCAAAGAAAAGTTGAGATCAAATTCTTGTAAGATGAGAATCCATTTATTATATTTCCCACCTATGATATGCCTAGTGAGGACGTATTGAAATGGATTGACATCGGCAAACACAGTAGTTTTGCAAAGCAATATATAGTGATGTAAACGTTGGACTGCGTGAACAGTAGCCAAAGATAGCTTTTCAATGTGAGAGTAATTAAGCTCAAGACCAACTTAATTTCGACTGAGATAGTAGATAACATGTTGATGGAGCTCATCATCCTCCTGAACTAGAACCATACCAATCATCTCTGCAGATGCGACGATATACAACAAGTAATCTCTATTGTAATCAGGAGATTTCAGCAGAGGGGTTGATACCAAGGCTTTATTCAAAGCATCGAAAGACTTCTGGGCTCGCTCATCCCAGATAAACAGGGTGTCTTTCTTCAATAGGTGCATGAAACCCTTAGTGATATTGGCATAATTCACTATAAAATGACGTATAAAGTTATCTTTCCCCTATAAACCGTGAAGTTGTCTAATCGTGCACGGGGGAGGCAACTGAAGTATTGCCTCAACCTTAAGAGGATATACCATGATACTGGTCTTGCAAACTAAAAATCCTAAGAGATGACTCAAATTAACACAAAAGATGAATTTGTGAGGGTTTAACTGGATTTTGTAGTAACAACATCTTTCAAAAACCAGCCGAAGATG
>JZKD02S1830624.1:4450-19311 GCA_000966675.3 Picea glauca
GGGGTTGAGATTTTGGGTAGAAGGATAAAGATTAAATCTGAAGGGTCATGATCTGCATGTAGGCTTAGAACCCTAGCTTACTAGTCCGTAGGGTAAAATACCCAACAACAGTATGAATCCCTCAACCATAAGTTTATGCGCATAATGACACATCTCTGTGGCTTAAAGACGCCAGAATACATCTCTACCCTGGAAAAAAAAATTCCCACAATTTCTACCAAGGAAATTTCTCTGATACCACTTGTAATATACCAGATATAAAAAGTATGCAGAAGATAAATAAAATGCTAGAAATGGCAGAATAACAGTAATATAAACAGCATAATCTCCACAATAACACGGAAATGATATAAGAACAACAACAAAAAATAGCACTTTGATTTAGAAAGCAATGTTCACAGGCCTCTTCGAGGGGGCAACCTCCAGTCGAGCAACACTCTGTTACAATAATATCCAATCTAGATTTTTCATACCCTCGACCCTTATTTATACTAAGAACGCGACTAAGCCAAAGAAATAGTTGGACGCACGGAGAAAGAAAAAGAACACGTTTTCATAAGAACCATTTTGAATTTTGAACTTAAAAGGCATTAATGTAATAGTTAGGAAGAAGGCGTACTTTGCATTTATATCTTAGAGGTTGTAAACAGATCTTGAGTGATTACTCTCATCTGTAGAACATTAAGGAATTTAAGTCTGTTAAATGTAAGAGTAGGTAGATATGAATGTTAGATTAGACAGTTGTAGAACATAGGAGGGAAAACAAATATAGACACGCTCACTCTTGTATCATTGTATCATTAACATTAGCATAGCATAGAAGAAGAGAGCTATAGCAGAGAGTTGAAAGGAAAAACCCCATGTACAGAAGCTTTGGATGAATATATGAAGCTTTGAATCAGATTTCATGGTGTTATGATGTTCTCTATTTATGCATGGTAAATGGTATGCTCATGGTTGTTTATTCTCTCTGTTATGCATTTTCTTTAATACTGTGTGTATGTATGATTTCATGTTGAATGTTTGAAGTCTGAGAGAGAGAGAATGATTTTCAATTGTTTCTCTTCCTGACTGAGAGAAGTTCCTGCAAGGAGTGCGTTGACGAATTTCTGAGTTTTATCTCAGGAAGCTTAGCAGGGATACCGTTGTTCTCATTCCAGTAGAAGTGCAAGAGAAGCATAGAAGTCATGCAAGGAGTGTGTAGGCTATTGGAAGTCTCATGACTTATCAACTAAAGTTAAATATTTAATGATTGTTGTTGCAGGGAGTGCACAGATTCGAAGAGGTCAAATACCCAGAAGTATTTGATAGATTGTCGCAAGGAGTGCATGCAGGAGTTCTTTCAAGACTTCAAGTTGCCAGATAAATCTCAAGAGAGTTAATGCCTTTGAAGTGTTCAAAGGGAGACGGAGTCGAATTCACCTCGCATAATTTAAGTTCCAGTGTTAGAACACCGCATTGTTTCACAACAATTCAGAAGAAGAAATTAAACTATTGAAATACTCCGTGGAGAACTCCCGAAGTCACAAGAACCATAGGATCCAGAGAAGCTACAAGGTGGATAGGGGAGGACGAACCCATCACTTTGGTATCATAAATTAACATGGACCGTTGATCGTGACCTGTTGTGAGCCGTCAGATCATTTCGAGGATTCGAAGTTTGTAAGTCCGGAGTGTAAGCCAAAAAAATTCCTTGGTCACTCTAACTCCCGAGTCACAAAAATAATTGCTAAGTGAAGGATTTTGGGATTCGGAATACCGAAATTCCTGACAACAAGGAGTCTAACATAATGGAGAGAAAGTCCTGAAGTCGTAAGTCGCGATAGGACTTGAGTGTGAAATTCAGGATTTCGGCACTTTAAGTGTCGGGAAACAGAGGAGACAAGTATTGTGGATAAAGAGTTTCAAACTCCCGGTACCCGGAAGTCCAAAATCACGCAGGTCGTTGGATCGAAGGGAGGCTTATAGACGTTGATCCCATTGGAGGTACCATTTTGGAGTTCGAGGTTTTGGAGGTTGAAGAGTCGGGAGCCTTGCATCAGGATTCACGAAGTCGTGAAGTTCGAAACTCCGAATCGGTGAAAAGTTCATTGGGGAGCCAGCCTTTGTTGAATGCATCGATATTCGTCATTTCGGTAGTTTCGAAGACAAGAGGTCGAGGTTCTTTGTTCTGGAACGCTCAAAGTCACGAAACGCAATACAACTGTGAAAGAGGACACGGTCGAAGATTTCATCATTTCGTCATTTTGGGTTTAAGTGGGTTGAGGAGCCGGAAACTCGACAACAGAAACCTCGAAATCGTGAACCCCGAAATCCCAAAAAGAAAAGAAAAGTCTCGATTTGGAAAAGGGCGTGACCATACTATTAAGGTCAGGATATTTGAGTGATGCTTTTTGTTTTGATCACACAAGCATACTCATAAGGACCTGTGGATACATTGTTTTTGTGTGTGTGGGGGATTCCCTGTGGAGGAACCGAAGATTCAATCAGACTCAATTGAACGTATCGGGATTCGACATTTTGGCAGTTGAGAAGACAAGAGGTCGGGGTTCTTTGTTCCAAAACTCCCGAAGTCGCGAAACGCAATACAGCTGTGAAGGAGGATGCGGTTGAAGATTTTGGCATTTCGGGTTTCAGTGGGTTGAGGAGCCGGAAACTCGACAACAAAAACCCTGAAATCGCGAAACCCAAAATCACGAAAAGAAAAGAAAAGTCTCGATTTGGAAAAGGGTGTGACCATACTATTAAAGTCAGGAGATTTGAGTGATGCTTTGTGTTTTGATCACACGGGCATACTCATAAGGACCTGTGGATACACTATTGTTGTGTGTGTGTGGGATTCCCTGTGGAGGAACCGAAGAATCAATCAAACTCAAGGGTAGATTTAGAACGATCATGTGTGGATCTCAGCCCGAGAGCTGGAGGTCTGCACCAAGGGGCAATGCCCCCAATAATTATTTTTTACCTCGAGAAACGTGTCACATATTTTTCCTCATTTTTCATGTCGCCTCAATTTTCATGTCCATTGTTGGGCAGTTTTTCGGCACATGGTTTTTGTCGATGGTTTTCTATTTCCGGTTAAGGAATTAGGGTTGTTCACTAATCCAAGTCATTAGGTTAGGGTTTTGGATGTCGATGGATCCTATATGTATATTGTAGTGTAAACAATGTATCACTATGAATGAATATAGAATATGTTGGTTTTCCCGGTTTGGGTTTCCAGGGGAAAAATCTCTGTGTAATGTGTGCATTTTTCATTGTATCTTTTCTGTTTTTTTATTGAAATTTTGTTTGCAATAAAATATTGTACAAGGTTAAAATCTACACTTGGTATCAGAGCTTTGATGGCTTCAGGGAGACACCTTTATGGTCAAGGGTTTGGCTCGGGACTGTGATAAGCCTTGTTACAGTGGGAGATCTGTGGTATTGATTTTTCATGTGAAAATAAATGGCGAGCAGTTCAAAAATGGAGATCGAGAAGTTTTAATGGGCAAAGTTTTGAGTTGTGGAAGCTCAAGATGGAAGATTTGTTGGTGGATAGAGCTCAGTGGATCGTGGTGGATCTAGGTATTGAACTTGCAGGAACTTCAACAGATGACTAGAAAAAGTTGGATTGGAAGGCGAAGATCACAATCTAACTGTGTCTCTCAGATATAGTATTACTGAATGTGTCAGAGGAAGCTACATCCAAAGATTTATGGAATAAGTTGGGGAAGTTGTATCAGTGTAAGTCCCTAGCAAATAAACTATTTTTGATAAAGAATTTGTATAACCTGAGGATGAGAGATGGAGGCTTGGTGGAAGATCATTTGAACGCCTTCAATACTGTGGTAAGTCAATTAGTATCTGTTGAGATTAAAATTTCAAATGAAAATAAGTGTATCAGTTTAATGTACTCTTTACCAGACTCGTGGGATAGTCTGGTTGTGGCCATAGGTAGTAATACAATTGCCTTGAAGTTTGATGAGGTGGTCTCATCCTTGTTGTTGGAGGAGATGAGAAGGAAGAACATGGAAGAACAGAGCACATATGCATTATTTGCAAGAGGACTCTCCCAGGAAAGAAATAGATCTAAGTCCTCAAGTGGGAGATCTAAGTCTAAGGGTATATCTAAATCTCTCAGAAAGTTTGCAAAGGTATATTGGAGATGTGGAAAAGAAGGGCACTACAAGAAGCAATGTAGATACAAAGTTGAGAAAAAGAAGGAATCTAAAGAAACTCCTTCTACATAAGAAAAGACCTCCAAGGAAGAAGGAGGGTGTTGACGATTAAAAAATCGCAACAAGGATTTTGCCCACAAAGTATTTCTAAAGCCATTAATTATAAGCTAAATGATATATATAATACTAGTAGGTGGGACCCCCTTGTAGATTGGAGGATCAGATCTGGTTCCCATTTGATGTTTTTACTGTTGTTCGAAACTACTTACAGGTTTGATCATTATTAATGATCAATGTTGGTTCTATTCATGATAAATGGATGATGGATAATGCATGTTATGTGTTGGTTCTATTGCTCTAGGCTCTAATGTCATGTCAAAATAGCTTATGATATATGTTGTTACCTTTGTTGTTTACTCCTTAATTTATTACTTGTGACACCTGCAAAAGATACATGTTAGTAACAACAAATAAGAGAAATTGAAAAGAAATAAAGCAATATGAACGAAATACCAAAAGAAAGGAACTATGCTACTATGCTATACGACGTTGCACTATGCATTTGAAGTTTAAAGGGAATGGTGTTAATCCTAACTAAAAAATTTAATGGCTATGCGATATATTGAGTCATGTGAAGGCATGCTTGATATGTGTTATGGTATGTTTTGCAATGGTTAATGTGATATATGGTGGTGCACTTGGCAAGTAATTTATGATAGTTTCGATACATAGATTAATTGGATGGATTAATGAAGGGTTGGTTGGCGTGTACTAAGGAATTGAATGAGTAAAGGATGGAAGCGACGTGCATTTACTGCACGTCACTCCATACATCTTCCACTGGTTGTCACCTTAGCTTGGCTATTGTTCAATTGTGTTTCTCTGTGGGTAAGCTCTGATTTTCAGGCAAGAGTAGAACTGTTCGACCAAGCTCGCGTTTTTAAGGCTTCTTGGTTACATGTATGTCTTTTTCACCATCCATGAACCTCCCCTGGTTATGAATTAGATATTGGCTCGATGATGTATGGGTCTGTGCTTTTCTCGAGATTGGCAAATGTGTAAACTTGTGATATTTTTCTAGAATGGATTGTTTGTGTGGTTTTTCATTGCAAATGAAAATGATGGTTGAAGTCACAGTTTCATTGATTTTTCTGAGTGCTAGAAGCCATGAAGGCTCTCTATCGTCCTTATTGGTTTCGGTTGGAGGGTTTCATTCAGTCTAGATTTTTTGGTTGTCTCCACACATTTCTTGTCATCGTACTCAGTTGTTTTGTTGTTATGGGGTTGTGGGGTTTGATTTCAAACCACCTTGTGTCACTGCGTATTGTTTCACCTGGGTATGGACTCGTTCATTCTATTGATGTTCACGCAGTGGGTTATGATGGATATTATGCCAAGGGGCTTTCTTTAAGGTTGATTTATATTTCATGGCTCTGTCTTATATCAACATTTTTTGGGTTGATTGGGAAAACCACGAGGGTTATGCCATGCATGTTCTTGGTGTTATTATAGGCCAATGAAAAGTCTTTGTCTCTCTGTTCATAGTCTCTCCTACCTGGTGAATTGCCACCCTATATCGCAAATCCATTGGTGATACGGCATGTGTATCCACCGTGTTGTCTCAAAAGTTTCTCACCTACTGTTGGTGGTCGACTCCAGTCTCTCTGGTTGGTTACACAGAGTGAACCCTTGATTAGTCAAAGCCCATTTTTGGAGCCAGCTATATCCTTTCAGGCACATGTTTGATTGTTATGAGTTGGTGGAGTATCGTTGGCAGTGGTGGATTATTGGTTGTCTCTGTTAATAGCTTCCACACTGGTTTTTATGACTAGTGTATAATCGTTGTATTCTTTTATTGTGGCAATTGATTCGATAGTTCAACATGATTTAAATTGGTTGATTTGAGAAATGGAATTGGGCATGTAGTTTTGTCTCCTTGTATTGGATTGATAGCTCAACATCGTTTGATGTTTTGATTCAGAGTAATTAGACATGTACAGTCACAGAAATGCTCTTGTGTTTTGTTGAATGGTATATGTATCATGCAACATCATATAAGTTGAAATGATGATTTTTGTTACTATGTGTTTAAATGGCAAATCAAGATTATTGCAATTTGAAATATTGATGATTGTGTCTTGGTTGTCCATTGTGTATGTTTGATGGATATTGTGCATCATATCAGAGATGGGCAGGGGTTCTGTGACATTATGGTCTCATTGCAATTTAATTATTAAATGGAATTGAGGAATGGAATAGGGCATGATTTTAAAAAGGACTTGTGTATGCCTTTGATTGAGGAAATAATTCATAGACAGTGGTTGATGTTTTGATGTTGAACAGAGTGGAAACAAGTGAATGTGTGTTCATTTGGAAATTGTTTTAAATATTAAATGAGACAAATGAGAAGAAACAAAACTCTTATACAAGTTGTTTTGGAAGGAATATTGTCTTGATTTGATGACACTATGTTAAAGATTTAATTGTGAACAATGATCAAGTTAATACACATAATTGATTAAATTATACACAATAGTTGTTTAATTGATCACAGTGATTATTTGGTTAGTGTTGGATCTTTTGCATTTAATATAGAATGGTTTTATGGATTACTTAATTAATTTTATGAACAATAGATGTTCTCTTTCCCTACCATTATTTCACTTTTCGCTAATTACAATCCCCTCGCCTTCCCATATTCATTACTCACTCCATGTTCCTAAAATTTAATTACAGTTAAGAGAAGCTCGATATTATGACAGATTAAGATTACAGGGATGGATTACAGTGACGCGTTCTTTGGTTTACATTTCAGTTGATTGTTGTTGTCTGTGAGCAGTAACCATGTTCTTTTTCCCCTCATTTTAACATTTTTCGCTCAATACAAACCCCTCACATATCCCAGAACTTTTGTTCACCCCCTGCTCATTGATAACGGTTAAATAATTTGTATGGATTGGATTGCATGAGTTTGATATGTTGCTGAGCCAAAATTTATTTCATATTTTAAAAAGAATTGTCATGTATGGTTGATAAAGAAACTATTTGCTAATAAATTATGCATACAAGAATGAACTTTTCAAGAAAAATGTTGAAAACCGAGGCCCACCATGCCCCTGACAAAGGGAAAGCCACTACTGCCCCTTCCTCACCTTCAAATGATTCTGATAAATATGTCTCCTCCCGCATGCATTTGAAGGACAATCCCTCTCATGTGATCAATGAGATTAGGCCTAAAGGCTCCACATGGTCTAAGGCAAATTCAAAGAGATTAAAAGGTGATAGCAGCATCAAGGGAAAGATTGCCTCACAGATTGAAAAATATGGATTTTAAGTTTTATTTATTTATTTATTGTTGAGAACAGTTGACTTCAAAAATTTTGGACAACATGTTATTTTTGGATATATGAGTAATATATTTTGAAAATAATTTCAAATATCATTGAGATAAATTGTTAAATATGAATGTTATGACGGGACTCACAAGGAGGGATGTTTTTTATTTAATTAACTAGTTGTGTTATGATTGTTAAAAGCTAAAGGGGAGTCACAAGGGGTCCCACCTACTGTGTCTGTTGCAAGGCAGCCCAATATTGAGCCTGGTCTTCTAGATCAGACCAACATTGCTTTGAATCTGTTCAACACCATTTTAGACATCGCCAATACTCGTGCTGAGACTAATCATTCATGGACAACAATTGAACGAGATATTAGTGCCCAAGAACGTTAGGAAGCTAGATGTAGACAGTCTAGAAATCAACAATAACCTTCTTATTCCTTCAGTTTTGCCCTTACTTCCATGTCCTTAGACTCTCATGTTTCTATAGTAAGAATAAGCTTATCACCTGAAGTTAATCCTATTGCTGAAATAGGAAGAAGGAACATTATGTTGTCAACCCAACAAAGTGCTCTAAGGAGAACTTTGTTTGTGTTGGGTATGTGTTATATTCTTTGCATTTGTGTGTGTGGGTGCTTCCTAGGGGGGTCCCAAGGGGGGCCATACCCAAGGGGGTCCAGGTATGGCCCCCCCTGTTTACACGCAATATTCGGTAACAGGTGGTAGCCCGGAACCAATGGGGTTCGAGGCAGCACCCCGAAAAAAAAAATTACGTGGTTTTTTATATTTTTAGCGGTTTTCTAAATTAATCTCGGATTAAGGGATTAGGGTTTTGGTCTCTACAGAATATTTAAAAACATTGTATATATTGTATGGTGAATGGTGATATTAATACAAAAAGAGTTGGCAAGTTTTCTCCCGGTTAAGGGTTTTCGGTATAAATCTATGTGTACTATGTGTATGAACCATTGATTAATTTTTGTTTTGCTTAAGAATATATATGCATTGCTTTACTTCACAGGTTTAAAACTTACAGTCTTATTCATCCAGATCGTCTTTTTATCCCTCACCTATCATCCACAAGATGGCATCTAGTGGTGGCTCTGGTGGAACTGGAAGTGTTTCATCCTCTCAGTATTCATATTCGTTAGTGGTTGGTATCTTATATAGCCACCACATCCATGTCCAATCTACCACAAATCCCACCAAAGTCATTAAAAAATATGGACTTTTTCAGTTTGAAGAAGACGCCACAACCACACCGTGGCATGTGTCCTCTCCTCTTAACCTAGCACCTGTTATTCGTCCACTTCCTAAATTCAAAGAGCATCTCCCTAGGTTTTCAAGAAATAACACTGTCACTACAAACGAACACCTGGTGGCATTTTCTAATGCTTGTCACAACATAGGGGAAAATGACAACGATACGTGCATGTGCTTATTCGTCAATTCCTTGGAAGGAAAGGTTGCGGCCAATTTCTTTGACCTTCCTCCTAAGATTTTGTCTACTTGGGAGGAGTTAGTTTATTGGTTCAGATCCACCTATGGGCAATCAAAAAACCCATCTGAGCAGTTACGAGAGTACAATAACATCGCCTATAAGGATGGTGAAACCATCGATTCCTTCAACTTGTGTTTCACTAAGTTATACAATCAAATCCCTGAACTCATTTGACCCCAGAACCAAGCCACTTTCATGGATTACTAAAATGCACTACCTTCCCCCTACCGTCATAGGCTTGAGGAAAAATCCATTGATAATCTCGGTTCCGCTCTGCATACTTGTTTAGAGTATGAAGAATAGATTGAAAGAACATGTCTTCCCCATGGAGAATCGATTAAACAGACATACATGTCTGCCCTCTTACAGCTAGTACAAGATATGAATAATTGTATGACAATGTATGAGTGAAAGGGAACTGTCTCCCCTCTCACCCCTGGAGCTTCATCCTCTTTTGCACCCCCCTTTAGGAATCCAATTGAAAATAATTTTCAGCCTAAATCTATCTTACCCCGAAGTTGGTGTAACTTTTGCGAGGAACACCACAAGGAAGCCACATGTGGGGTAAGGAAGAGTGTCAGAGATAATATATTTGGTAAAATACCATAAACTACCTTGTTGTCCTCGATTTTGCATAGCCATAAGATGTCATTATCATCAATACTGGGAACAAATCCTATGCTCCCAAGGGAAAAGATGATCCTCCCCGCAATTCTTCTAGCCCAAGCTCATCTTCACCAGTTGTTATGGTTTAGATTCCTAAGGTTCCTGACAGTCAAGAAACAACTTCCCCTCTCCCCTCTTCCAAATACAATATTCTGAATCAGTTAGCCAGCATCAAAGCAGATGAAACCTTTATGGACATGGTTGTTGTCCCTGAGTAATAGAAGTATCCGAAACAATTCATGGAAGGAAAATCTTTTGTTGTATCCAACCTCTCTAAAGAGGTAAACGAAGAGGATTTGTATGTAAATAAAGTAGGTGTACATAACTTTAGATACCCTGTAAAAAATCCCCCTTTTTATATTTATGTAAAGATTATGGATAAGATCACCCATTGTTGCCTCATTGATGGAAATTCGGGCCCAAGTGTGATGTTGAAGATTATTATGGAAGAGATAGGTTTGTCTTGTACAAATGAAAATGTCAGAAGCATGCTCTCCTATAATAGTCTACAAAAAACGACCATAGGTGAGATTAAAGATGTGACCTTAGTTTTGTGTGCACACCCTGAAATAAGGACAATCCTTAGTATTCAGGTAATTGATATGCCAGTAAGAAATTACTAAATCATCTTGGGAAGAGATTGGCAAGCTTTAACGGGTAGATACCTCTCACTTGACGGAACACATTTATTTGTTCCTCAGAATGGTAAAAACATTATAGTCCTTAGAGAGGGAAGGATTTCACCTTACACAGAGAGTGTCCCACAACCTAATGTAAACTATATCGAAGAGGACCTAGGAGTGTATGCCATCTTTGTTGAGGAGGATAACATTCCCTTGGAACAAATTGATTTAGATGATGGTATGTGGCACATGCACTTTGATGGTTCATTCTCTAATGAAGGTAACGGAGCTGGCATTATCTTGATTTCTCCTATAGGGAAAATCCATAACTTTTCTTATAGGTTGGAGTTTGTTTGCACAAACAATGTCGTTGAATTCAAAGCTTTATTATTAGGCATTGAAAATGCCTATAATATTGGTTGTCGTCATCTTTCAATTTTTTGGGACTCCGAGCTTGTTTTGAACCTTGTATGTAAGATTTACTCCCCCTAGCAACAAGTTGATGAAACGATACACCCACACTGTTTGGGCACTTATCTCGAACCTATTATCTTTCAACATCACTCATGTCAAGAGGGAGTTAAACTCAATGAATGATCAGTTAGTTTTTTTGCAACCTCTCTTATTGACCACTTCTACCACACAGACCTTATTGTACCTTTCAATCTCTATATCATCCACATATCCCCGACAATATAGAATCTTGGCAAGTTTTCCCTAACGATGAGAGAATTTGGGTTTTCATTCAAAATGAACCTTTTAAGCCTAAGGAAATTATATCCATAGAAGATAACAATATTCCTAAGGGCCTGACTCCTCTAGAGAGTTTGTTTTCATCGAGTAATGTAGGCAATAAAGAGAAACATAAAGAAGAGGAGTCGAAAACGAAGGTGGGTGAAACCATATCCTTGAACATTGGGACATTCGAGGCTCCAAAGAATGTTAAGATAGGTGACAAATGTTTAAATGAAGAGAAAATGAAGTTTGTTAAGCCACTTGTTGAATTTCAAGATGTTTTTGCTTGGTCTTATGAGGATCTTCGTGGTTTTTATTCTGGTCTTATACAACATGCCATCCCCATCAATGAAGGATTAAAACCAGTTAGGCAAAAACAAAGACCTATCAACCCTGTGCTAGAAGAAACTATTCGAAAGGAGTTGGAAAAACTATTGAAGGCTAGAATCATCTTTCTGGTCAAGTACTTTGAATAGGTTTCAAATTTGGTTCCTGTTCGGAAAACAACTGGTCAGATTAGGTTATGCGTTGATTTTCATGAATTAAATTGAGCTAGTATAAAAGATCACTTCCCTCTCCCTAACATGGAAATGATTTTGCAGCAAATTGCAGGGTCACAAATGATGCCCTTACTTGACGGTTTTTCCAGTTACAATAAAATCAAGGTAAAAATGGCAGATAAATATAAAACCACATGTATTATTCGTTGGGGTACCTTTGCTTATGAACATATGCCTTTTGGATTATCTAATGCAGGTGCCACTTTTCAAAGAGCTATGCAAATAGCTTTCGACGATTTGATTGGAAAGATCATTCAAATCTACCTGGACGAATTAATTGCTTACTCTAAAACCTGATCAGATCACTTTGGTCATTTGAGAAAAGTTCTCATGCGATGCAGGGAATTTGGCATCTCTCTAAATCCTTCTAAGTCCATTTTCGACGTTACCGAGGGAAAGATCCTTGGACACATTGTCTTTGATTCAGGAATAAGCATTGATCCTGAAAGGATTGTTGCTATCCTTAATCTTCCTGCTCCCACTTCCAAGAAGGAGTTTCAAGCTTTTATGGGGGTTATTAACTTTGTCTGTAGGTTTGTTCCAGATGTTGATGTGATGGTCAAACCAATTCATAATCTTCTTAAGAAAGATCGTTCTTTCTCTTGGACAAATGATGTCGAAAATGCTTTTGAAGGGATTAAGAAAGCAATCAATTGCGCACCGGTTTTGGCGAAGCCAGATTTTGAGAAGGAATTCACGATATATTCTAATGCCACCGAGGAAGCATTTTCTTCTATCCTCATGCAAAATGATGACCAAGGTAATGAAAAATTAGTGGCTTACATGAGTCAAATTTTGTCTGATGATGAATTTAAATATTCTTTTATTGAGAAACATGCTTTCACTCTTGTTAAAGTTGTTAAAAAGTTTCACCACTTCATCTTAGGTAAGCATACATTGGTAAAATTCCCTTTACCTGCTGTCAAGTTTTTTCTCTCACATACTTATCTTTCATGGAAGCTTTCACATTGGCTTGCCAAGATCCAGGAGCATGATTTGAATATCGTGACTTCTACCACTATCAAGGGACGTGACTTAGTCCTTCACTTAGATCAGCATTCTGAGAATAGTGAAGAAATTGATGAAGAGGATAGTTCCCTATCATCTCTCTTTTACATTGATAAACAGATCCTCCCTGTATCTGAACATCCCTGGTATAATAATTTGGTTTATTATTTACAAAACTAAAGATGTCCAGACAACTTAGACACTCATCAAAGGAGAAGGCTCTGTCTTGAATCTGCAATATACATCATTATAGGATACTTCTTGTTTCGAAGATTTGTTGATGGTGTGTTGCTTCGTTGTGTAAACAATGAGGATGCACATAAATTGTTGCAAGAAGCTCGTGGTTCTTCAAATTTTATCATTCATGTAGGAGGTCATTTTTATGATAAAACCAATGCTTTCAAGATTATTAGAAAATGATACTATTGGCCTTTAATCTTCTGTGACTCTAATGTTTTTTCGAGATCTTGTGACAAGTACCAAAAATTTGCAGGGAAAGAACACTTTTCATCCATGCCATTACAACTTGTCCTCCCAACTTTTCCCTTTTCAAAGTGGGGATTGGATTTCGTTAGTCCTATTAATCCTCCATCTTCAGCAGGAAAAGTTTTTATTTTGACAGCCACAAACTATTTTACAAAATGGGATGAAGTTGTCCCACTTAAGCATTCAACAAATGATCAGGTAATTTCTTTCCTTGAAAATAACATTTTTTCCAAATTTGGTCTCCCATTGGAAACTATTACAGGCAATGGTCCCGCTTTCATTTCTGCTAAGTTGACCCAATTTTTAGTTAAGTTGGGGGTTCAACATTTCACCTCATCAGCTTATTATCCCCAAGGGAATGGGCAGGCCAAGTCTACCAACAAAAATCTGGTGAGAATCATCAAAAGGCTCATCGAATATAAGCCTCGTCAGTGACACACTCTCCTCACTTACTCCCTTCGGGCAAATCAAACTACCACCAAGGTAAGCATCGGTTGCACTCATTTCCAGCTTGTTTATGGTCAAGAAGCCCTCCTGCCAATTGAGCTGGATCTTTCTTCCTTAAGGTTGATGTTACAGATTGAAGAATTAAATTCTTTCGATGTTTCACAAAGGATAAACACACTCCTAGCTTTGGAAGAGCAAAGGATGTTTTCTTTGGATAATATTAAAAGGAGACAACAAACTGTTAAGAAGTATTTCAACAAGAGTGTCAAGATTGTCAAATTTAAGATCAATGAAAAAGTGTTGTTGTGGGATTCAACTCACGTTGATAGGGGAAGACATTCAAAATTTCAAAAATTATGGCTGGGTCCTTTCAAGATCGCTTTTGTCCTAGGTACTAACTATTACATTCTAAAAGATTTACAAGAGCGATTGTTTTCCTACAGCACTAACGGTTCTCACTTGAAGCATTACGTGAAACCAACTTGAAAGGTTCTAATGTTGTTTGGATTTTCTGTATATTATTAGTCTACCTCTGCTTTCATTTTTTCACTATTTTTCTCTTCTGCTTTACAGTAGTTTGATTTTTACGTTTTGTTTTAAAACATTTCCTACTGCTTTTACATTTCTGTCATTTTATTTATGTTGTTTTAAATTTTGCAAGTTTATTTCTGTCCTGATTTTATTGCTTCCCATATTTTAGTTGATTTTGGTCAAGAATAAGATGTTGGATCAGTTCTGCCACGATGTCACTCTTGCAAGATATTGTTGGTCAATAACAATCAAGCTTACATAGTTGTTACGATGTTTCCCCTGAAAGCACACTTGAATTTGTTATATGCTTTCATTGTTCTCTTATAAAGAAATTGGTTACCCCCCGCTTCTGCTTTCCATTTCTTCATCCATTTGAGATTCAAAAGAGCAAATCCATAATTTTTCTCCTCGAAGAAAAGAGAAGATTATGGTTGAATGATTATGCATACAAGGATAAAACCCCTCATTCTTAACATTTTTCATGAGTTATTCCTAAATTCCTGGTCATTTTTCCATTAACTCCGCTCACTTCCCCCTGTTGCATAATCATCCTGGTTATACCTTCTTGATATGTTGTTCTTGGTCTGCGAAACCATGAGTTATGGGTTCTAATATGTTGGAAACAAATTTCCATGTGGATTCGTCAGTTTGTTGACGATTAAAAAATCGCAACGAGGATTTCGCCCACAAAGTATTGCTAAAGCCATTAATTATAAGCTAAATGATATATATAATACTAGTAGGTGGGACCCCCTTATAGATTGGAGGATCAGATTGTTAATATTATGGTAGCTGCGGGAGGTATTT
>JZKD02S1830624.1:30802-42743 GCA_000966675.3 Picea glauca
CTAATGAATTGGCTAATAACCCTAGAAGCCTTGTCGGCTCAAGAATATAATTTATATTAGGCTATTAGCCTCCAAGAGAAGAAGTCAGCCATAATTAATAATAATATACTGAACAAACACCTACCCAGAAGGAGAAGTCGGCCCCAGCTAACTGGCAAGAATACTATAAATACAGGGCACCAGTTTCTCATCTGTCACATCTCAGGACTGCAGTTTTCCCAGTTGGTGCGCACTGTAGGTGTAACTGGTGCGTGGGTTTGGAGGAGGGTTGCAGCTGCAGCTGCAGCAGTAGCAAGTTTCAGTATTTGGCTTGGATATAT
The DNA here is from genome assembly GCA_000966675.3 of Picea glauca. Taxonomy (NCBI): domain Eukaryota; kingdom Viridiplantae; phylum Streptophyta; class Pinopsida; order Pinales; family Pinaceae; genus Picea; species Picea glauca. The sequence goes on from JZKD02S1830624.1 coordinate 31,123, forward strand.
CTTGGCTAGGGTTTGGACTATCTGATCATCTTTTTCTGATGCGCTATCCTTGGGGAGAGATGCGCTGCTCTTTGTTTGGCTATCTAGCCTAGGGTTTGCTTTCGGAGAAATTCTCAGGTCAAGGTTAAGGTGATCAGAGGGAGGCTTCGGCCTGTGGTTGGGAGACGAGGGTATCGTCGTGGTAAAACGAGCACACAACTCTTTATATTCTAACACGGATATGGTTCTCATTTAATGTTTTTACTGTTGTTCAACACTGCTTACAGATTTGAGCATGATTGATGATTAATGTTGGTTCTATTTGCGACAAATGGATAATGGATAATGCATGTTATGTGTTGGTTATGTTTCTCTAGGCTCTAATGTCATGTCAAAATAGCTTATGATATATGTTGTTACCTTTGCTATTTACTCCTTGATTTATTACTTGTGACACCTGCAAAAGATACATGTTAGTAACAACAAATAAGAGCAATTGAAAAGAAATAAAGCAATATGAATGAAATACCAAAAGAAAGGAACTATGCTACTATGCTATACGATGTGGCACTATGCATTTGAAGTTTAAAGGGAATGGTGTTAATCCTAAGTAAAAATGTTAATGGTTGTGTGATATATTGAGTCATGTGAAGGCACGCTTGATATGTGTTATGGTATGTTTTGCAATGGTCAATGTGATATATGGTGGCGCACTTGGCAAGTGATTTATGATAGTTTCGATACATAGATTAATTGAATGGATTAATGAAGGGTTGGTTGGCGTGTACTAAGGAATTGAATGAGTAAAGGATGGAAGCGACGTGCATTTACTGCACGTCACTCCATACCTCTCCCACTAGCCGTCACCCTAGCTTGGCTATTGTTCAATTGTGTTTCTCTGTGGTTAAGCTTCGATTTTCAGACAAGGGAAGAACTGCTCAACCAAGATCGTGTTTTTAAGGCTTCTTGGTTACATGTATGTCTTTTTCACCATCCATGAACCCGCTCTGGTTATGAAATAGATATTGGCTCGGTAATGTATGGGTCTGTTCTTTTCTCGAGACTAGTAAATGTGTAAACTTGTGATATTTTTCTAGAATGGATTGTTTGTGTGGTTTTCATTGCAAATGAAAATGATGGTTGAAGTCACAGTTACATTGATTTTTATGATTGCTAGAAGCCATGAAGTCTCTATGTCGTCCTTATTGGTTTTGGTTGGAGGGTTTCATTCGATCTAGATTTGTTGGTTGTCTCCACACATTTCTTTTAATCGTACTCAGTCATTTTGTTGTTATGGGATTGTGGGGTTTGATTTCAAACCACATTGTGTCACTGCATATCGTATCACCTGGGTATGGACTCGTTCATGCTATTGATGTTCGCGCAGTGGGTTATGATGGCTATTATGCCAAGGGGCTTGCTTAAACACTATTAGGAATTCCCTTAAAGTCGGTCAAAGACCTTGTTGATCCCATCGAACAAAAGGGTGTCTATATGATCCCTTGCTCATGTGGTAAACAATACATAGGAGAAACAGGTCGATCCTTTAGAATTAGAATTCAAGAACATGTCGTTGATATCGCACTTGTCCCTCGGCGTTGGCAGAACATTCAGATAAGACAAAACTTCATATTTGTATTGAAGAGGCCAAAATTCTTGCCAAGGTAGATCACTATCATAATAGAAAATTTAGGGAAGCCATTGAAATCGAAAAACAACCTAACAATCTAAACAAAGATGATGGTTGGAAGATCAGTCAAAATTGGATCCCAACACTAACCACAACGACGGATTCTAGAAATTAATTAGTAATAATTGATTAGTAATATATTTTTACGTCTTTTATATATTTTTTGGTCTTATATATATTTTTAATAAGTCGTCTCTTTACTAAAAAACTTTTCATATTTATACACCTGATAACTTTTCAGATTTCCCTCACATCTTAAAAATCTTCCTGATGATGGACCACATTTGTTTGGTCCGAAACGTCAAATAAAAAATTGATGCGATGAATCTGAAAGAACCACCTTATCAAGGATGTTTTTCTTTAGTTAACTAGTCTTGTTATGATTGTTAAGAGCTAAAGGGGAGTCACAAGGGGTCCCACCTACTAGTTATTATTTATCTATTTAAAACCCTTATTATGATTTATTATTTTTCCTCCTTAACTAAAAGTTGGTTGAGTTATTAGTTAACTTAACTAAGGAAGTAGTTCAACTACTTCAACCAATTCCAATTTGCTTAAAAGAAAAAGGAAAGGGAGGAACAAGAGGGGAATAGAAGGAGAAGCATACTAAGGTTTTCTCTTTGAGTTTGTGTTGAGATAGTTAAATTTTTATTCATTCCTTAATTTACCACAAGCCTAATTCTTTTTTATGATAGTAGGGTCTTATTGTAGACAACAAGACTCAGGGTTGAATTACATCATTCAGACATTTGTTTTTCAGAGGTGATCTATCTTTGATAGTCTGTGTAGATTTGTCTATTTGTGAATTAGTTTTCATGACTGACAAAGGTTATTGTGCAGAGTCGAGTGGGAAACAATCTGTGGCAAGTTGATCCATCTTTTAGAGTTCAGTTTTTTATTTTCTGTCAGAGGTCATTTTGTATGTTTCATCGGGGACGTCTAAGTTTGACTTTGATCCAAAACTTCTTCAAGAAATTTTGTAAAGAGAATGACTCTTTGATGAATTGGAATGAAATAAAGGATTGCTTTATGTCTCAACTGTCTTGATTATCGACTTGGTGTTTTTGCTTATGTCTCTGTATTTATTTATGCATCTGTTATATTCAGAAAAACACATAAATAATGAATTTTCAGCAAACTTTTATTTATAAAAAACCAGCCTAAGCACTTGTAATCAATACTTGTGAGTTAGGATATTAACTTTGATGGCCATAAACATAGGGTGATATTCCCGTCTATTTTGCTTTAGCCAAACAGAATCTGAAAATGCTTGAGTAAGATCATTTCATATATTTTCCTCAATAGAGGAGATGTGTACTTGGCTTCTTCAAGCATACATGCAGATCATGAGGCATGGTTGGTTGACTCAGGTGCATCCTTTCATATGACTCCCCACAGGGAGTGAAACTGTGAATATGAAAGGTATGATGAAGGTAATGTTTTCCTAGGTGATGACTCGACAACCATAATCATAGGTCAAGGAAAATTCAAGTTGAAGCTCATAGATGGAAGGATTAGAAAACTATCTAGTGTTCTACACATCCCAAGATTGGCTAGAAATTTGATTTATGTAAGCAAAATGGACGATGCAGGGGTAAAAACAATATTTGAAAAGGAAACTGCGGGATGGTTCGAGGATCAATGGTGCTGCTAAAGGGAGTTCGGTTTGGAACTTTGTATAAGATGCAAGGAAGCACAATTATTGATGGGTGTTGTTGGTGCTAGAAGTTGCCCCTAGACTACTATAGGGTTGCCCCTAGACTACTATAGGGTCAATCCTAGCACATCTTAGTTATTGCAATGATTTTTATAAATAAGGATGTGTTTTGGGTTTTGAAAGAAGGTGGATCAGGTACAGTGAAAGAGAAAGAATAAAGGAACAAGCTAAATGTAGATAAGTGAAACACCATTAGGCATGGAGTCAAGTAAACACCATGTTGATCGAAGGCAATCAAATTTCATATCAGACAAGAAATTTATATAAAAATGGGTAGAAGAATAGGGAATAAACAAAAAGTAGAATACCCATCAAACAAAGATTCTCTTTGCAAAATGGATGAAAAGGTACTTGAAACAAAACACACAAATAGTAGGCAGTCACAGAAAAATATTTACCGCTCGAGAATCTATTATCCATGGGCAGCCATTGATTCTCAATRTTTGCAATTTGTTYAAGCAAGATGAAAAACAGAGTGTAAAACAATGGAAATCATAATCTGATAAAACAATTGTCATAGAGCTTCAATGTCAGAAGCGATCACAAAGTAAAATGACATCARGSTTACAATAACATACAYTGCATGGMTATCTCATTAAATTCCTTCTCAGACCTCACCCTCTCGGGCCTCTTCCCCTTGTCCCCYTGTTTTTTTTTTTTTACAAGAGTCTCTCTTTTTATAAGAAAAATAATAGTAAATTGTTTGTTGACTTTATGGAAAACAAAATAATMATAAAATCTAAAGTAAACTAAATTGATTCCAAGATGTCTCGAATTSTTGTAAAGTTACTAAAAGAAAATCTGAGATTCTCTGTCGTCTGTCRTGAATGAATTTAGGTTGCCACCTAATGATGATCAAGCTGCCAGCTACTTCGTAAAATCTRGGATAAACATMTTTTGATCACATATTCCTCRAYTGTTGCCTTGAATCCTGGATCTACCTCATTTTGCATTGGCTGAAWTTGTTGCCTAGAAATYAGAAAGAAATCTCCATCGAATACTGGATTCGATCTCTGATTCCAAYTGTCTATTTGACTGCTAACCTTTAAGCTTGAAAATCTGCCATCATCTCTGGCTGCCACATGTTTATCAATCACTTTGAATGTTGCTAATGAAGAATCTGACTATGATGGATTTACAAGATTTTTTTAGCAAACCCTATAACCTTACCAAGCTGCAATAACAAAGATAAATGCCTTTAGGATTAACAGAGACAAAAGATACGGGATCCATCTTTGCAATTGGCATTCAATAAAAGATTGTTTAGCTTCAAATCTTAATGCAACACATTGAGAATCTGTCAAAGGCTACATGATGTAATGCATCTTGAATCTCAGGTTTTGCATAGACAGAGCAACAACCCTCCCCAACCAAACACTTTTTAAGTCACATCAACATTGACCATGTTTAGTGTATGATAAATAGCTTTCTCCCTCAAAATATGATCTTGTCTGGCATTGAGTTTTATGGGTATTGCCTTTAACCAAAATTGTTCCACCCTTAACTGTAGCGGGCTTCCACAAGTCTCACATATTTGCAGGTCCTTGTTGGCTTCCATCTCATGGCTCCTGATTTGAATATGGTTCAGAATTCCTCTTGGAGAACTACAAAGTCAATCATCTCTCCTTGCGACATCTTGACAAGATTCATTTGCAATTTTTTAAGAAACTGGTTTTGCAGAAATATTTTCTTCAAATCAAATTTGACCTTGCAGAGCCTTGGTAATCCTCCAGAGTAGGTTGGAATCCCTTTACCAGGTTTGTACCAGAAATCTCACAATGCCGCATATTTTGAATCTGCATACAAACAAGATTGGAATTTCCACATTCTTGAATATAATGAAATTTTCAATCTACCAAAAACAAAATGATTTTCAATAACATCAAAAGGCATATGTAACCCATTTCTTCTTCTATATATCAGTTGAATTTGCAGGTTTCTTCCATATTTATTCAACCACGAGCGACCAGTGAACAAGTCCATAACAGTGTATGTACCTCACATGGTTGATTACTTGTATTTTTCTCTCCACTGATAAGAAAAAACATATTCCATGGCTCGCTCACATTTTAAAAGCAACTTCCCTCTGACGCACCCTGGCTAGCATTTCTTCAATGATTTATGCACATCCAACCAGTCAATCTCTAATTGATGAAGCTCAACTTCAAGTTTTGACCAATGTTCACGTTTTTGTTTCTTAATCCAATTTTTTTTCCCTACTCTCCATTACACTGAAACCAACAGTTCTTCACCTTGTGATCTGACAAATGTTTTCAGTAGCAAGATGAAAATATGGAGCGTGGAGACATTCTCTGTGTAATATTGAAGTCTAACAACCCAGCTATAACCAATGGAAATATCTCAGGGATTCAATATCCTTCTTTACCCAGATTCTAAGCATGACATTTCCTTTTTCTGGTGTTGAAGAACCTTCAGACATGCGTCTTCTCTTTGTATTGCCAGCTGGAAAATTCTCGACACCTAGGCACAATGGTTGTATGGAGATTTGGGCTTACTAACCAATCTGTTATAAAAAAATCATAAGAATGCCTTCGAATGGCCTCCTTAGCACTTGGGTTTAGATGCTCTATAACAAACCACAATTTTACTCAAAGAAGCATAAGTAATCTAGATATGGCATGAAAACAAAATTGGCGAAGAATTCGAGGATTTTTTTTTTTTAAGAAATGATATGATGTTTTATGATGGCGCTGTGAGAATAACACTTTTCCAGTAGCGTGCATGTATCAGACACATGTGTCACTGGAACATAACACCAAATTAAAGATTATTTTCTCTTGTAGATCAAAGTACTAACATTGACTCCTTCTGGGGATGATGCTCTCCCCATGATGCATCAAGAACAAGCAAACCATTGTTCCTTTTCTTCTGTGCATCCATGCAATGCAACCTACAAACTTTTGCCTCTGCAAACATCCACATTTATGTTATGCCTATTCCATTGGGCTTGTGGAGTCATTCATACTGTCACCGGATCTCTACAATCTTTATTCGAATTTTGAATACTGAAAACAAAATTAGTGCTACAAACTAACAAACTAAAAAGAATCTTCATACTCGTATGGTGAGCTTATTCTTCTGTCTTATTCCTACTTCTAACCAGTAAACATTGGCTAATCATGTGAATCATTCTTCCAATGAAGCCATGATAACATTTAGTTGACTGGAAAAACTTCTTGTATGGAAATAAAATTCAGAGAAGACCTTATGACTTGTAGAAAAATTTTAAGTTGCAGCACATACTTACAATCCCAGACTGTTTTAATTTCAAAAGTTGCAAAACTGAAAGCTTCTGAGAAAACCATCTCTATGTAGACAGCCACAGGATCCTGCCAATTATGTTACATCTCCAGTTGATACAAGAGGTCACATTGTTCCTCTTCTTCACTTATCAGATGATACTTCATTTGTTCTGCTAGAAAGAGAGCATGAAGATGTTACGGGCATTGGCAATCAAAGGCATCAAGGTTATCCTGAATCTGATCACAAGTTCCTTGAACAAAAACATCAACAATTCCATCATGATAGTCAACAAACTGACTGTCATACATCGGCTCTGGTTGTTTATAGATGATGAAATGAATACCTTTACGAAATTGGTGGTCAGATTTCATCACCATAGATACACCAGGCTCTAGAATGTCAAGATCATCATCACTATATTCATCATAATTTGGAACAACATGATAAAATTCAAATGACAAAGATGAAGATTTTTGCATAATTTCATCAGCAATCTGATCTTGAGACGGATTTGAAAAAGCATTTATTTCTTCCTCAACATTATCATCCATGGCATCTTGAAGATCTTCCTCACTAACATGATTTTTATTCTGGCAAACAGAGGAAAAATCTTCTTTCTACTGAATATGCTTCTAAAATACATCACAACAATTTTCAAAAAGACTTTCAGCTGAAAATTTTTCTTTATAAAATGTATTGAAAGCATCATGAAAACTTGTCAATGAGTTAATACTTGAAGTTGGAACAGATCTGCACCAATCAAGGGTTGTTCCCTTCAATGAGTATCTGAAAAGTTTGATCTGGACATCCTTATGCACAATTTGACGTTCATGAACAAACTTGTGAAAATCCAACAGATGCTCAGCCAAAACCTCCCAAACTTCACCTTTAAATGTACGAAGAGTACCTTCCCATTCACCTCTACCAAGCATTGGGTTTGGAAACCCAACTACATTCCAAAAATCATAAAAGGAAAACCTTTGAGCCAAAATGGCTTCCATAGTTGGATCCCCAGTGGAATCGCCTTTTAATCTTTAGACAGGGGAGTCGCCATGGTGAAAGAACTTCAGTCAAGCACAAGTCCTCTTCTACCATCAAGAAGTGGATCTGATCGTTGTCGTTCTCCTAGGGAATATTTATTCATTGCTTCATCCCCGACAACTGCGCCAAAAGATGTTAGTGCTAGAAGTTGCCCCTAGACTGCTATAGGGTCAATCCTAGCACATCTTAGTTATCACAATGATTTTTATAAATAAGGATGTGTTTTGGGTTTCGAAAGAAGGTGGATCAGGTAAAGTGAAAGAGAAAGAATAAAGGAACAAGCTAAATGCAGATCAGTGAAACACCATTGAGCATGGAGTCAAGTAAACACCATGTTGATCGAATGCAATCAAATTGCACATCAGATAAGAAATTTATATAAAAATGGGTAGAAGAATCGGGAATAAACAAAAAGTAGAATACCCATCAAACAAAGATTCTCTTTGCAAAATGGATGAAAAGGTATTTGAAACAAAACACACAAATAGTAGGCAGTCACAGCAAAATATTTACCGCTCGAGAATCTATTATCCATGGGCAGCCATTGATTCTCAATGTCTGCAATTTGTTCAAGCAAGATGAAAAACAGAGTGTAAAACAAGGAAGCTGAAAAACAGAGTGTAAAACAAGGGAAATCACAATCTGATAAAACAATTGTCATAGATCTTCAATGTCAGAAGTGATCACAAAGTAAAATGTCCTCAGACTTACAATAACATACACTACATGGCTATCTCATTAAATTCCTTCTCAGACCTCACCCTCTCGGGCCTCTTTCCCTTGCCCCCCTGTTTTTTTTTGTTTACAAGAGTTGGGCTTTTTATAAGAAAAATAATAGTAAATTATTTGTTGACTTTATGGAAAATAAAATAATAATAAAATCTAAAGTAAACTAAATTGATTCCAAGATGTCTCGAATTGCTGGAAAGTTACTAAAAGCAAATATGAGATTCTCTGCCATCTGTCATGAATGAATTTAGGTTGCCACCTAATGATGATCAAGCTGCCAGCTACTTCGTAAAATCTAGGATAAACATCTTTTGATCACATATTCCTCAATTGTTGCCTTGAATCCTGAATCTACCTCATTTTGCATTGGCTGAATTATTGCCTAGAAATCAAAAAGAAATCTCCATCGAATACTGGATTCGATCTCTGATTCCAACTGTCTATTTGACTACTGATATTTAAGCTTGAAAATCTGTCATCATCTCTGGCTGCCACATGTTTATCAATCACTTTGAATGTTGCTAATGAAGAATCTGACTGTGTTGGATTTACAAGATTTTTTTAGAAAACCCTATAACCTTACCAAGCTTCAATAACAAAGGTAAATGCCTTTATGATTAATAGATACAAAAGATACGGGATCCATCTTTGCAATTTGCATTCAATAAAAGATTGCTTGATTTCAAATCTTAATGCAACACATTGAGAATCTGTCAAAGGTTGCACGATGTAATGCATCTTGAATCTCAGGTTTTGCATAGACAAAGCAACAACCCTCCCCAACCAAACACTTTTTAAGTCACATCAACATTGAGCATGTTTAGTGTATGATAAATAGCTTTCTCCCTCAAAATATGATCTTGTCTAGCATTGAGTTTTCTGAGTATTGCCTTTAACCAAAATTGTTCCACCCTTAGTTGTAGTGGGCTTCCACAAGTCTCACATCTTTCCAGGTCCTTGTTGGCTTCCATCTCATGGCTCCTGATTTGAAGACGGTTCATAATTCCTCTTGGAGAACTACAAAGTCAATCATATCTCCTTGTGACAACTTGACAAGATTCATTTGCAATTTTTTAAGAAACTGGTTTTGCAGAAATATTTTCTTCAAATCAAATTTAATCTTGCAGAGCCTTGGTAATCCTCCAGAGTAGTGTTAAATTAAATATTAGTTTATAATGGTCAATTAGAAATTAGACTTAGGCATTAATAAAGTCAAAGTGACTTTAGGTTAATTTATTTGCTTTTAGGTCAGATATTTTCTTTTAGGTTATATTTTCACTTTATCCCACATTCATAAAGTGGTTTTACTCTACTTGATTGTAACCTATATAAGAAAGCTATTTGCTCTCTTATTTAATTGATTGAATAAATACAGATAACTTTATTCAAGTTATCTTGGTTTCTGTGTGTGCTCAATTTCCATTACATGGTATCAAAGCGAGGTTAGGGCCATAGAGTCTGGGAGCGCATGAAGACCTAGGGACTGCTGCCAACAGTGACGGATCAAGGGATCGTCAGCGTAGCACACTCAAGGAGCCGAAAGGGTTTCGGATCAGCCAGAGCCGGGTTCATTTGATTTTTCGGTTTTAAAATCCAGATTGGTTTGTTCTTACCCAGATTGGTGTCCAGCTTCGAAGATCTGGTGTTTCTTTTTACTGCTAATTTCTTGAATTAGCAGATTTGAGGAGAAATTGGTTGATTTGGAGCTGGTTGAGGGCAGATTGCAGGTATTTTGCCATTATTTATCTGCTAAGTTCAGTATTTTATGATCATCTATGGCTACATTGACCAACATCATGTTGGAAGGAAACCAAAAGTTCTCTGGGAAGAACTACAATACCTAGAAGCAACGAATGTTGGCCATTTTTGCATATCGGTGCATGTCAGATGTTGTTATGGGCACAAGTCCTTGTCCCACGGTTGCAGGTAAAGACCAGGACAAGTTTGATTGCCAAGACAGAGAGGTTGTGATGTTGATCAAATTGTCTGTGACAGATGAGATGCTACCTGAGGTTCAGAATGGGAAGACTGTTGCAGCGATCTGGAAAGAGTTGAAAGAGACCCATGAGATTTCAAATAAGGGTCAAGCGTTCTTTTTAAAGAATATGTTGTTCTCGATCAAAATGAGTGAGGGTGCCTCTCTCCAAGAGCACTTACTTAAGATCAAGGGCATCCGGGAGCAGTTGGAGGCCATTGGTCGAAAGATGGCAGAAGAGGACATGGTGGTGATCACGCTGAACAACTTGCCAGGGTCCTACGAGCACTTCATTGAGACCCTGAACATCACAACTACAGACATTGACCTGAAGTTTGGAGAGCTATCCAATAAGCTCTTGCAGCAGAACAGATGAAAGAAGCAGTTTGGGAGCAGCAGTGAGACAGAGGGTTCAGAGCATGCCTTTGCAGCCAAAGCTAAAGACAAAGGCAAATGGACAAAGAAACTTGGTCCAGGCAATGATGAGGATGCCACAAAAAGCCTGAAGACCATCACTTGTCATTACTGTGGCAAGACTGGCCATATGAAGAAGCACTGCAAAAATCGGTTGGCAGATCAGAAGCACAACCACAGAGGGTCTCAGCAGAAGGCCCATGTCGCAGAGCACACGAAGGAGAATGTAGTGTACCTTTTTCACTACCGAGGCTTTCAAACCTCTTTCTAACCAATCTGTACACACACTTTTACATAACTCATATTGGAATTATATAACCACATGCATTCAAGAAAAATAATACATTTAACTCAGAGTAAAACATATGAATTACTGCTATATTCAACAAGCATTTAGCCTTATCATATTAATTCATATACACAGCGGAAAACATGATAACAGATCCAGTACAATCATGATAAAATGTGGTAAAAAGATAATTAAACACTTATCTTGTGACAGTGGAGAAATCCACCAACCAAATGCAGGCCTTCCACGAACCTCCCAGCCGTAGACCGCACTGCTCCTCAACTCAACAGTGGGTCACCCCCGAGCTAGGACTGAGCTCCACCCCAGGGAAAGGAATCCAAACTCAGGCTGAGGTTACAATGAATTCAGTCACACACAACCACCAGGAATAAGGCTCTCCCAGGAATATCCCACGCTCACTGCCCACATACCCTCATTCCCCACATGCATGTTCCACCCCAGGAGAGTGCACCTTCTCTGTCACCTGGACAGTCCTTCGGCTGCTAGTCTCCCTTACCTTGGG
>JZKD02S1830624.1:51470-63425 GCA_000966675.3 Picea glauca
TTGTAGCCTAACCGAATTGCATAAACTTTACGTACCTTTGCCTTACCATTGGGTTCGTTAAACCAACCAGATATGATGCTTGTTCGTGGTGATGCTGTTTCGGCGGCTGTTTTTTGATCATGTCATAGCCTGCTGTTCGAACTATCGTTTGGGAGCGAAGAAGCTTGCTGATGGATGATGGTAGAAGGCGGGTGTTGCAGCAACAGAGAAAAATCGAGGAATTGCTATAGATGAAGAATTGCTGATAACTGGTGTTTCAGTATCGGAAGGAAATCAAAGGGTGTTGAATCGGTGGTGTTTCAGTATCGTGAATGAATGATGAAGGGTTGCTGGTGAATGGTGTTTCAGCAACAACAAGGGGCGAAACAATTGCTGGACAGAATTGTTTCGTCAATGATGTAGGTGAGAAAAATGATGGGGTGGAAGGAGATGAAAAATGCTGAACAGTGGTGTTTCAGCATCGGGAAAACTGATGAAAGGTTGCTGACAATCAGTGTTTCAGCAACGGGAGAAAAATGAAAGGTTGCTGGTGTTTCAGCAACAGGAAAAGTTGCTGCGAACGGTGTTGCAGCAGAGGAAAGGGGAAAGCGAAACAAGTGCCGGACGCTGTTGTTTCGGGAGTGAGCATGATGGGGGATGGCAGGCTGGGATGTTTTTGTGAACGGGAAGAAATGGAAAGTGCCGAACAGAGGTGTTTCAGCATCGAGGAAACAGTCATCAACGTTCTTCAACGGTGTTTCAGCATTGGAGAAATGAACAGTGCTGCACAGCAGTGTTCCAGCATCGTGAAAAATCATCAGTGCTGCACAACGATGTTTCATCATCGTGACAACTTGTTCTCTTTGAAGAATCAGTCTTTCCTTTGCTTTGATCCTACAAACATCAACTGTAGGGCGATATTTCTTGACAGGGATTATTAATACATGAAATCTAATCTAATCTAATCTAAGGAAAAAAAGAAAGAGAATTAATTATCAGTAGGGGTAGAGACCCCCTCCATGAAAAGAAAATGAGCGTCTGCCATGCATGTGGCCTTAAAATCTTCTCTAGAAATAGGTTTCTGATACAGGCAGANCGAGTCGCGAGGTCCCGACGGGACGTGGCAGTGTAGGACCCGGACGTCAGGGGGAGCCGCGTGGAGGTATATCGGCATATCGGGGTTCGGGGATTCGAAAGGTAAGTACCTCCCCACCTCTCACCCACCGATATCCCGACAGTAAAATCCCCAAGATCCGGAGCGTTGACCGTTGACTCCGAGGCTCGGGATCCGGAGGTTTCAGATTGCACTGAAGGTGCGCATAAGGTTCGCGAGTCCGCGAAACCCTACTTCCCGAGTTCGGAAAGGGAAGGTTCCCGAGAAGACTGTGGGTGATAGAACTCCCGAGGAGGAGTTGGAAGAGCATGGACTCTTCGGGCCGTAGAGTGAGAGGATCCTGGTGGGGTGACCGCCTGCTGAGAGTGCGGGGTTGCCGTCAGAGTGGTATCAGAGCGGGATTTCATCTGTATATGGCAGGTGAAGGAAGGCAGGGTTGCTGAGAACTCTGTGGGGACTTGCTTGCTGGAGGTAGCAGTCCGTAGAAAGTCATTTGGAGACTGTGAGAAGATGAAGCTGAGCACTCAGGATTGCTGGAGTGACAGCAGTAGATCTGTCGAGGGGACAGATAGACACAGGAAAATGGCTACTGAAGGCCATAGAAAGAAAAGCAAGGTAGAAAAGCTTGCAGAGGAAGCAGAAGAGACGAAAAATCTATATGAATTAAAGGCAGACATAGAGAAGATGGAACTGCGGATGCGGCAGCATAGGAGGAGGAGACGACTGCGCGAATTGCCAATGGAGAAGGCAAAAGCGAAATGGCCAGTCAAGCAGCTGATGGTCATAAGACAGCGTAGGCTGTTGAAGAGATGGCTGAGGTANATTTGGTTCAGCAAGGGTTCCAGCGGAGTCCTTCAGATTCCAACTTATATGTCAAAAGAGTTGGTAATGAGATCATTCTTCTGGTTGTTTATGTGGATGATGTCATTATTACAGGCAGTGAGGAAGATGCAATTACATGGATCAAATCCAACATGAGCAGAGCATTTGACATGACAGACCTAGGCCTCCTACACTATTGTCTGGGTGTAGAAGTTTGGCAAACAGGGAGCATCATTTTTGTCTCACAAGCAAAGTATGTCAAGAGTTTGCTGGATAAGTTCAGGATGGAGGATTGCAAAACCTCCTCTACACCTATGGAGAAAGGGTTGAAACTTTTAGCCAAGACTGACTCAAAGGCAGTCAGTGAGTCACTATACAGACAGCTAGTGGGCAACTTGATATATCTTACAGCCACTAGACCTGATCTGAGTTTCGATGTGAGCTTCATTTCCAGATTTATGACAGCGCCGAAAGTAGAGCACTGAACAGCAGCGAAGCGAGTGTTGAGATATGTGAAAGGGACACTTGACTTTTGTATTATGTACAGCAGGAGCAAAGACCCGAGGTTGTGTGGGTATACAGATTCAGATTGGGCAGGTTATGTTGATGATAGAAAATCCACTTCTGGATATGTCTTCATCCTTGGCACGGGTGCAGTCACATGGACCAGCAAGAAACAACATGCAGCCGCCCTTTCATCGACAGAAGCAGAGTATCGAGGAGCATTGAAAGGTGCATGTGAGGCACTTTGGCTCGGGAGGATGTTATCAGATATGCAGATGCAACAGAGAGAGCCTACACCCTTGTTCTGTGACAATCAAGAGGTAACGAAACTTGCCAAGAATCCAGTCTTCCACGAGCGTACCAAACATGTTGATACACACTATCACTTCATCAGACAATTTGTAGAAGATGGAACTATTGAGTTGTAGTATTGTCCTACAGAGGATCAAACTGTAGACATTTTCACCAAGTCTTTGGGTCCCGAAAAGCATGTAAAATTTTGAAAGAAACTTGGTGCAGTGAGTAGATTGACCATTAAGAGAGGGTGTTAAATTAAATATTAGTTTATAATGGTCAATTACAAATTAGACTTAGACATTAATAAAGTCAAAGTGACTTTAGGTTAATTTATTTGCTTTTAGGTAAGATATTTGCTTTTAGGTTATATTTTCACTTTATCCCACATTCATAAAGTGGTTTGACTCTACTTGATTGTAACCTATATAAGAAAGCTATTTGCTCTCTTATTTCATTGATTGAATAAAGACAGATAACCTTATTCAAGTTATCTTGGTTTCTGTGTGTGCTCGATTTCTGTTACAAGTAGTTTGAAAGCCTTTTACCAGGTTTGTACTAGAAATCTCACAATGCCACATATTTTGAATCTGCATACAAACAAGATTGGAATTTCCACATTCTTGAATATAATCAAACTTTCAATCTACCAAAAAAAAACCTGATTTTCAATAACATCAAAAGGCATATGTAACCCATTTTTTCTTCTATATATCACTTGAATTTGCAAGTTTCCTCCATATTTCTTCAACCACGAGCAACCAGTTAACAAATCCATAACAGTATATGTACCTCAAATGGTTTCTTACTTGTATTTTTCTCTCCACTGATAAGAAAAATCATATGCCATGGCTCGCTCACGTTTTAAAAGCAACTTCCCTCCAACGCACCCTAGCTAGCATTTCTTCAATGGTTTCTGCACATCCAACCAGTCAATCTCTAATTCATGAAGCTCAACTTCAAGTTTCGACCGATGTTCATGTTTTTGTTGCTTAATCCAAGCTTTTGTCCCTTCTCTCCATAACACTAACACCAACAATTCTTCACCTTTTGATCTAACAAATGTTTTCGGTAGCAAGATGAAAATATGGAGCGTGGAGACATTCTTTGTGTAATATTAAAGTCTAACAACCCAGCTATAACCAGTGGAAATATCTCAGCAATTCAATATCCTTCTTTACCAAGATTATGAGCATGACATTTTCATTTTTCTGGTGTTGAAGAACCTCCAGACATGTGTCTTCTCTTTGTATTGTCAGCTGGCAAATTTTCGACACCTGGGCACAATGGTTGTATGGAGATTTGGGCTTACTGACCAATCTGTTATAAAAAATCATAAGAATGCCTTCGAACAATCTCCTTAGCACTTGGGTGTTGATGCTCTATAACAAGCCACAATTTTACTCAAAGAAACATAAGTAATCTAGATATGGCACGAAAACAAAACTGGCAAAGAATTCCAGTATTTTTTTTTAAGAAATGATATGATGTTTTATGATGGCACTGCGAGAATAACACTTTTCCAATAGCGTCCTATATCCGACACATGTGCCGCTGGAACATAGCACCAAATTAAAGATTATTTTCTCTTGTAGATCAGAGTACTAACAGGTGTAACAATTCCATTGTTCCTGATATTGGGATTCAAGAAGAAAGAAATCCTACAGTCTCTAGAGAAAGGGTTATACTATGGCATCAAAGACTGAGGCATATCAAAAAGAAGGGTCTTAGAATACTACATGGTAAAGGTATGGTTGAATGTATGTCTAACAACTCTCTAGATTTTTATTTCTGTGAACAATGTGTATATGGAAAGCAGAATCAGGTAAGATTTTCCTCTGGTGCAACAATGACATAAAGAATTTTACATATAGTTCATAGTGATGTGTTTGGACCTGTGTCGATTCCATCATTGGAAAAATTTATGTACTATGTCTCATTTATAGATGACTTCTCGAGGAATGCTTGGATATATTTCCTCGGGAAGAAATATGAAGTCTTTGACAGGTTTAAAGAGTTTAAGGCTCTTGTTGAAAATCAAACAGAGAAAAGAATTAAGGTGTTGAGCACAGATAATGGCAGAGAGTTCTGTAGGAATTAAGAATTATGTAAGAAGTGTGGTATAGCAAGGAAGAAGACTACTCCATATACACCTCCGCAGAATGGAGTTGCATAAAGGATGAACATGACGCTGATGAAAAAAGCAAGGTGCATGCTCATTGGTGTCGGGTTAGGGAAAGAATTATGGGTAGAGGTAGTGGGTACTGCATGTTATCTGGTCAACAAATCACCCTCATCAACGCTGGATGGCAAAACTCCACAATAGGTATGAACTGATAAGAAACCTTTTATGTGAGGCCTATGTTCATGTTCCAAAGAAAAACATGAGTAAGCTAGATAAGAAAGTTGAAAAGTGTATATTTATTGGGTATAAAGATGGTCTCAAAGGTTATAAGCTTTGGAACTCATAAACTAAGAAGGTTGTGTATAGTCGAGATGTGGTCTTTAGAGAAATGAAGGATGTTGTTAAACTAGAAGTCCTACCAAGTAAGGAAAAACCAACGAAAATAGAGTTTGATTTAAAGGATGATGAATCAGACTCTACAAAAGAACAAGAATCAGAAGAAGAAGATCATCATACTCCAGTATTGAGGAGATCGGTTCGAGAAAGAAGGCTACCGGAGGCAGTGGATTCAAAGGATGGAAAGCTCTGAAAAAAGGCCATGGATGAAGAAATGGAAGCCTTGGATAAGAATGAGGCTTGGGATCTAGTGGATTGGGATCTAGTGGAAGAAAATTCATTGGAAGCAAATGGGTATTTAAAAAGAGGTTGAATGCAAAAGACAAAGTGGAGAAATACAAAGCTCGGTTAGTAGCAAAGGGTTATTCCCAGGTTGAGGGAATTGATTTTGGTGAGATTTTTTCTCCTATTGCCAAGTTAACTTCTATAATATTTTTGTTATATGTTGTTGTTGCATTTGATTTTGAAGTAGAACAGGTAGTTGTGAAGACAACATTCCTACATGGGGATCTAGAAGAAGAAATCTATATGAAGCAACCAGAAGGCGTTGGTGTGAAGGGAAAGAAGGAGCTAGTATGTAAGCTGAAAAAGTCTTTGTATGGTTTAAAACAATCAACAAGGATGTGGTATCAAAAATTTGATACTTATATGTTGGGACTTGGCTTCACAAGAAGCAAAGAGGATCAATGTGTGTATTTTAAATTAATTGGTATTTAGTCTTGTATGTGGATAACATGTTGTTGATAGGAAACAAGGAAGAGATTATCCAAGATGTGAAAACTCAGTTGTCCATGAAAGATCTCGATGCTTCAAATTTCATTTGGGGCATGGAAATTAAAAAATATCGAAAAAAGAGGAAACTCTGGTTAAATCAGAGAAAATATGTCAAGACAATATTGTAGAGGTTTAATATGCATGAATGTAAATTAGTCAAGGCCTCTATTCTTGTTGGTGTAAAGTTATCTGCGGATCAGTGTCCCAAGACACAGGAAGAGGAGGACATGTCTTGTGTTCCATATGCGAGTGTAGTTGGCAATTTGATGTATGCAATGGTCTGTACTAAACTGGACATTGCACATGCAGTGGGAGTTTTGGGTAGGTATATGTCAAAACTAGAGAAGGAGCATTAGACATCAATAAAAAGGGTTTTCATGTATTTGTGTGGCACTGCTGGCTATGGATTGTGCTTACCAAGGAAGACCAGGATTGGACAGAGTGTTAGACATACATGGCTTTGTGGATGCAGACTAGGCTGGAGATCTAGATCGCAGGAGAGCTACAAGTGGGTATGTGTTTAACATATTTGGATGACCAAAGACAAGTTGTAGTTGCACTTTCAACTAGAGAAGTTGAATACATGGCAGCCACTCATGCAAGTAAGATAGCAGTATGGTTACAAAGATTGTGTTCGGGTATTGGGTTGGTACAACAAGCTGTAAGGATAGATTGTGACAATCAGAGTGCAATTTTTCTGGCGAAGAACCTGACTTATCATTCAAAGACTAAGCATATTGATATTCAATATCACTTTGTGAGAGACATGGTTGAAGAAAAGAAAATGTTGTTGATGAAGCTGGACACTTTGAAGAATGTTGCAAATTGATTAACAAAATCTGTGAGCACTGAGAAGTTCTCTTGGTGTAGAGGATCCATGGACATTGATGCCCTGGATTGTTGACTATGTAACCATGTAACCCCTAGTAGCATTCCTCATAGAATCTCTCTCAAATAGATGCATACACACATTAGTAACATTCCTCATAGAAACCCTTTCTCTTATTAGTAATATTCCTCACATTTTGTCTTCTAATTGGGGACCCAACTCTCTTGTTAGAAATTGCATGTACCTATCGGCCCTACCTATTCTTGTTAAAACAAAATAATGAATAATTGTTTTATTCAATATATCGTGAGATATGCATAATTACATAGTAAAGAAGAGATAGATAGTCATATTAACATGGCCTTAAATCCTCAACAAGGGATGTAGCACTTTCATGTTTAATAAACTTACAATTAAGAAAGCATCACAAAGAAGCAAATTCTGACTTATTTGCAAGTGTCATGTCCTATGGCCCATCTCAAATCCATCTTTTACATAAAAGCTTCCTTTGACTACATCTCAAAACCTTTGAGATGCAAATCCCTTCAAGAATTCTCTACACAACCTCCCTTTGTAACATTGCTCCAAATTAATTCCTTCAAAAGGAATTAAAACATCTTTAAAAGCATGTGAAGTCATGATAACATGCCATTCGCCCTAAAGATTTTGCATAAGGTATATTGTCTCATAAGCATCTCTTCAGGAAAAGAATCTCACTTGCATCATACAATCACAAACATCTCTTTGCAAATGCATGATTATCTACTTGCAAGTTTTATATGATTTTTCTCCTTTAACAAAAAGATGGACAGCAACAAAAGGCTTACATCTTCGAGAAAACCAGAACAGATGCATTTGAAACTGCCTTAGCATCCAAAAACTGAAAAGAATTGCTCCCATCAACTACTACTTCAAATCTCAAAATTTCCCTAATCAAGCTTGTTCATTCTACAAGGATCTTATCTCAAATTCCTAATATAAACTTCTCAAGATGCACCCAAATCGAGCATGTATTCCTGTGCTCTCATTTTTAGGTGGATTGAGAAAGACTGTTCCAGATTCATAGGTCACATCTAACTCCACAGTATTTGGTAAGAATGGTAAAGGTTGGGACACTCAATATCAGAAATCAATGGAATATGAACATATATCAGAGAACAACATATGACGGCCCAATCATTTGCACAACCAACAAAGGACCTTTCTTTGTTAATAAATTACTTTTTATGAAGGTACTCTGTGCCTGGGAGTTTGCTCAACAATGCCTCCTTCAGTTGAGAAAGGACAACAACAAAAGCCTTAACAAGATCATCAACTTCTTCTTCCTTCTGCTCATATATATAAAAGGCACTGAAGATGAAAATCAATCCTGCATCACAAACACCACATAACTTAGAACAAAAAGTTTAAATTCTTTCAAGAACAAAAAGATTTGGTGTTCCAGGTCTCTCACCTGCACCAAATAAGGTTGGCAAGGGAATTGCTCCAAGAAACTTGAAAAAAAGGAGCAAAACCGTTGTCTAATCACAAAAGCCATGGCACCAAAATTAGTGTTTGTGCAAACTTCCATACACAGAATAAAACCAGCAAGAGATGAAATAACAGAGAAGCAAGAATTATTTTCTTCAATGAGAATTAAAATAAACCATATAATCAGTGTTTGCTCCACGGAAGAAAACTTCTAAGATAATTATTAAGCCAAATCAATAAAAACCAGAAATCTCTGGCAGCAGACGCTATGCACACTTCTACATGAACTTTATTAAATCTCTATGAAATTATGTGTTACACAGTGGAAAATGTCATCAGCATCATCACTGTTATTGCAAATTACCTTCAGAAACAAGGTCCAGTCCTTTCCGTGGGATAGAGTTTTTAAAATAGTTACTCCAGAATTCCAGGCAGATGACACAGATTGAGTTACAAAATAAACTCTTTCTTCTGATACTTCAAAATAATGAGGAGGAATCCTTCTGATAGTATAACCAAACCTGCAGAGTGAAATCTTGGTTTATGAACAAAATGTTCTAATTGATTTATGATTGTAGTTACCAAGTGTTAACTTTAAAAATTGCTCAAGAAAAAGTTTTGTGAAGTGCTAACATTGAAGAAGGTAGAATACTGTGGATGAACAATATCAAAACGAACAGCAAGAGCAACTTGGCCAGGACAGACATTAAAGTATATCCAGAGGTAAAATAGCAATAAAAAACGGCAATTAAAGCCAGCATTATTGTGAACGTCTGCTTCTCGTCCCTCCATAGGAGTATATTTGCAACTGCACAAATAACAAGGTGAAATTAAAACAAATACTGATATTAGTAAACTCTTCATCATGGCAATAATTTTGATCAGGGAATTACCGACCTCTTTCATTTCCAATCATTTTGTAAGCCTTGGATGGCTGATCAAAGTTCCGGTTCTTTATCATAGGTATTTCAGCTCTCAAGTGTGAATAGGATTCTATTGTCAGATTAATCCCTTCCTGCAGATTTCAAAGATAATTTTCAGTTTTCGGAATGTTACTAAGTTTAAAAGTTATAGACATGGATCATCGAGTAAAAGTAAATATACTTCAGTTTATTGGTGAGGGTATAATGCCAACCTCGAGAGCTACCAAAGGTGTGTAACCCAGAAGCTTCTGCGCTCTTGAACAATTGAAAGTTCGGGTACAACTAAGAAGCCTAATCCTTGAAGGTGTCAACTGAGGAACTGACATCCCATATGGAGCCAGCTTTTTATAGATCCATTCAACCATGTATGCAATTGGCATCACCACTTTCACAGGAATGTGGATTTTGGGCCTGGAATTTGACAGGTGGCATGACACAATATAATATTATAGCGAAGATGCAATCAGAAATTAAATAGCAAAGTAATAGAAAGCTCTAATATGATCAGATGATGAATATCCAATTTCAATTCTTCAAATCAATGCCAAGTTAATACTTTAACACCCTGTGAATTAACAGAACCTGAGTTGAAGTCGTTCCTCCTAAAAGTTCCTTTATTACATAGCACTATACCTCAATAAGAGGAACAATTTATATACACATGTGTAAAACAGTCCTGCATAGAACCAAGCAGATGTAAGGCCTTTGCATGAAAAAGTGAAGCCACTAGCCTCCTAAGATTGTGCCAGTAGAAGTGAACTGAGATTCGAAGGGAATCCTCAAGTGAAGCAAACGGGTTTTCTTTGATGTTTTCTATTTGATTGCTAATACTGTTGAAGAACTCTGCAGCTGAAAATGGCATGCGACCATTAGATATGGCTTGTTGTCCTCTAAACAAAGGAGTATTACATCATTATTGAGACATCAAAGAAATGAAAGTGTAGCCGTGAGATATAGTCGTAAAGGTTCTGATTCTTCTTCTCCTGCTTGGGTAAACCAGAATCCAGTATATTGTGATGCAACACTCGCATATGCAGTCAGAAATAAATCCCCTCAAGGGCATTGTTTTATTCATAAATCAAATAGATCATACTTTGACAAAACGACTTATGGAATAAATGATGGCAGGTCAAGACCACACTTTCAGGTTGAAAGAGAGGCTCTGCTATTGGTAGAGTTGTGCAATGTGGAAGAGACGATTAAGGATTGGCAAGATAATGCAATAATATTTTGGTGGATTGTAGCCGACACACGAAAGACTAAGAGCTTGGTTGCCGTATGCCCTTCTATTATGAGCATTTTCTGCAGCTGCAGGATGGTCTTGTTGTCTGTCCTAACTACATTCAGCACCTGGCCTCAAGATTCCACTCGGCAAGTGAGGGTTTGTTCCCACAAGATCTTTAACTATTGTTGTAGCTCACCACATGTATTCGATGCCCCCATCCATAACTAGCTATATTGACTATGGTACCCAACTCTCTCTGTTCACACATCAAATGTGGATTGGTGGGTTTATCATAGCTGGCACTTCATACAAGTTGCATTGGATCACCATATCCCACAGTTGGAGGATATGATTGATACTAAGGAATACTTCATCTTCAGATGTCCCATATATTATCAAAACCGGGGGAGAGATCACTATCTATTCCATGATTCTAGAGGGTCTCTTGCCATCTTTCACTATCCCAATCAGTGATGTCTAACTACATAATACACGATGCGATTACTCACAGACATGAGATCTTATGGTATCTTCATGTTGATTTTTCTATATGAGATGATATATAATCAATGATTATTACAATGATGAGTGTTCCATATATAGAGAACATATGGTGACGATCCATGAAAGGACGTGTCCCGTGAATAATAAATAACTACTTATTTATTATATATATTTATACCTTGTATTATAAATATCATGTCATATGTTATATGATATTATATATATATATATATATATGGAAGAATGTCTTCCCAATGTTGTCCAAATATCAACACTCCCTCACAACAAGGGAGACACTCTTCATCATGCCAAAGCTTCTCTGAAGTATACAAACTTCACCCTAGACTCATGACACTTGTCTGTCAATCTTGGGAGATGTCTCTCTCCCACCTGAACCGAGGGGAAACACCTTCTGCAACTCTCCCTCTGAGCCAATTGACTCTCTCTAACATCGGGCTCACTTTGGGTCCGCATGTGATAGCATCTAGCATCTTGAGTCTTTATCATTCCTTGTCAAATCACCATGACTAGGACAAAGACAACACCAAGGTCGTTCACCACGGGTACACCCCTATGAGTGAAATGTCAGCCTGATGTTAACTAACACGTGGAAAGCACCTCGAGTCCATATTATTCGTTGTCATGATCAAGGAAGGACTACGCCTGGGCCCATTTACCACAAGTACACCTTTGTGATAATTGTATCCTATCTCCCTTGGTCTGCATCCCAATCTAGGAGAAGGTTTGTCCAATGCTTACTCGGGACATTCACTACAGGTACACCCTTGTGGGTGAAAGTTTGCCCGATGTTTCCACACACTGGAGGAACACTTTCACATCGAGTCTTTTGTTATTTGAAGACTACACTTGGGCCATTCAACACTAGTCAAATCACCATGACCAATCCTGGGAGAATATTCGCCTGATGCTGAAACATCAACACTCCCTCTTAGCTAGGGAGGTATCTTCCCATGACGTCTGTTAATGTTTATGCCA
>JZKD02S1830635.1:0-22113 GCA_000966675.3 Picea glauca
TGACCAGGATGGAGGCCATAATAGCTGCCAGGTATGCTCCCATTGTGTTTCCTCAACCACTCAACACCCTTCCAGCAGATGGCTACCTCAAGCAGCTGCCCAAGTTTACAGGCGAAGGAGACATAACTGCAGAAGAACACCTTGAATCTTTTTACAATTTTACGGATCATCATGTCATTATGCATGCAGACATATGGATGAGGATTTTTGTTCATAGCCTTGAAGGCGAGGCCAGGAAGTGGTTTAGGGCTTTACCTCCTGGATCTGTTGATGTGATAGAAGCTTTGGATAATGCCTTCTTGAGACAGTTGGGAGATAAGAAAGACTTCATTTACTACATGACAGACTTTGGGTCTTTGAAGAGAAAGGAAGGAGAGTTTGTCTCCGACTTCTCCAAGAGGTTCAATAAGATGTACAATAAGATCCCTGTTGAGATAAATCCCTTAGAAGCTTCAGCCAAAATTACTTATGCCAACACTTTCAACCCTGATTTCTGCCTTTTGTTGAGGGAAAGATGAGCAACTTGCCTGGCTCACATGTAGGATTCAGTTGTGGAAGTTGATTCAAATATATTATCTGTGGATCGACTTAGAGACAAAGCTGATATAGACATACCTAGGAGGAGATATGAAGCCTCCACATCTAGTTCTTCTTCCCTTTCCCCTCAGATCGTTGAAGTAACTAAGATGCTGAAAACACTTTCAGCTAGGATGGAAAGGTTGGAATTAGAAGGGAAGCCAATTTACATAAATCCCCAAAATACTGATAACAGAGGTTTTAGGAGGCCAAACAACAATGTTCCCCAGATTATGCCAAGGGAACAAAGGAACATAGATAGAGACGATCAGAGGATCCAGACTCCTCTTCAGAATAACCTGGTTGCTGGTGAGGAAGGAGAGGAAATAGATGATCTTGATCCCAAAATCCATTGTTTTTGAGACACTTCCCCTTTTTCTCATTTGACTCGATCAACATATGAGGAGTCTCTCATGGACAATCAACTTAATGAGCTGAGCAAGGGAGACAAGGCTAGTAGCAGTCAAAATAGATACAACCTCAGATCCAAGAAGAAATTTGGAACGCCTGATGTTCTTGAGAAACCCACCAGTGAATAGAAGACTGCCAAAGATATGGCAGACAGTGACAAA
Source organism: Picea glauca (assembly GCA_000966675.3). Lineage (NCBI taxonomy): Eukaryota > Viridiplantae > Streptophyta > Pinopsida > Pinales > Pinaceae > Picea > Picea glauca. The sequence continues at coordinate 1,149 of JZKD02S1830635.1, forward strand.
GCTAAGAAGACATAGACCCCTCCTCCAGTGGTCAAAGCCCTTGTTCCTGAAGTAAAAGAAATCCCAAATTCCCCCTCCTCTTTTAATTTTTGTTAGATTTTTTAGCTCGGGAGGTACTATGCATGTTTTGTCTTGTATGCAGATGTTAACTTAATATTTACACCACCCACTTAAATTTGTAATAGGTTTTATAAAGTTGTTTTAAGTGGTTCTTTTATTAAAGTGACTTTTTTTAATAAAGTGTACCTTCTATTTTTGAAGTGACTTTATTTTCATAAAACACTTATGTAATGAAGTGAAATTCACTTTAATTTTAAATGAGACATTTTGGAGGGAATGAATCATGACCCTTGATCTTGAAAAAGGAAAGATCTAATCTTGGTCTTTGGATCTAGGGTTGAGGAAGGTGAAAAGACACTTTTGGGGGGAAAATGTCATTTTCAGATTATAAAAGAATGCATTGGGTAGTATGCAAGACATGTTGTGAAGACATCGAGAGGATGTTGAGAGCACATCGGGAGGAGAGTTACAGAGATTTTCTGAGCATGCTTGAGAGAGGAAAGTGAGCAGCAAAGAGGGCACGTTTTCCAAGGAGGGCATAAATTTCGATAAAACAATTTCTGTGAATTTTTGGCCGAAATATTTTTTTGCTGTAGGAGGCCGTACTACACGGATCCGTACAATCCATACGATTTCGTACAGTCATACAGATTTGGCATGGAAGTCGAGGTATTTAGGGCATGGATTTCGAGGTAGGTTTCTATTTTCTGTTCGCTTTTTTTGGGCCGCACAAAACAGTCCGTACAACTGAATGTGGGCATGGAAAACGAGGCACAAGGAGGCCCTACAACAGTACAATTTTGGCATAGAAAACGAGGAAGATTTATGTGGGACACATTTGGTGCTGTGAGGTATTTTCCTTGGCTGGAAATGTAGATTTGCTGTTGTTTTGTACTTTCCTGAAGCATAGTAATAAGATCTCTCTCTCTCTCTCTCTCTCTCTCTCTCTCTCTCTCTCTCTCGTTGGGTTTCCCCACATTGGGATTTTCCCTGGCATTTGCCTAAATTTCTGAGTGTTATTGGGTTACTGTCCACTGTGTTTTTCCGCTGCATATTTTTTCTTAGCAATGTGTATTTCTGCTTATGAAAATTTTGAATGTGGGATTTTGCATTTATGAAGTTTATGAAGACAATTATCTCTAGGTTGCTAAGAGTTTGACAAAATATCAGTTTTCTGATTTTAGTCATTAAAATCTACATGGTATCAGAGCTTGTGCGCTGAAGTTCAGTGGGCAACATTTGACACTTGGAACAACAAGTGTTTTGCTGTTGTATTTGCTTGAATAAGGCAGAAAAGGTTCTTTGTCAGGTGGACAAAGATGACAAGAATGTTTCTCTTGTGTTAAAGGGCAAGAAGAAGGACATGAGCAACGTGAGATGCTTTGCATATCACAAGACTAGCCACTATGCTAGTCAGTGTCCGAACAAGAAGGAGAAGAATTCAGAACCAGAGGTGTCAGCTTCAGCAGAAGTTGTAGAGTTTACTTAGAGATTTGAGAAGGAGTTCTCTCTCACTGCTGGTTCCGTGGGAAGTGGATGCCTAGTGTTCGAGGACATTGAATCTTGGTTTGTGGACTATGGTGCTTCTCGACACATGACCAGGTTGAGGTCAGTTTTCCTTGATCTTATAGAGATAGACTCAGACTGTAGCGTGAATTGTGGAGCCAACCCATAACATGCAGTAAAGGGGGTTGGAAGGATGATATTCCAACTAGAGTCTGGAGGTCTTCTGGAGGTTGGTAAGGTGTTATATGTTCTAGAGTTGACAATTAATTTTCTCTCAGTGTCAGCTTTGGATGAGAGTGGATTTGGAGTTGTTTTCAACAGTGGACATGTGTTTTTGTATCCCGTGGGAGCAACAGCTGACACGACAGTAATGCTTGGTGTCAAGTATGAGGTCTTGTACAAGTTGTTGGGTAGACCTGTGTTGGGGTCTAGTGGATTTCTGGACTCAAATTTTGTGTTAGAGAGTTGGCAGGTAGCACGGAAGAGAGAGTTGATACATGGCACTCAGTCTTCTTCTGGGAATCTCAAGGGACTCAACAGGCATGAGTCGACACAGTTGGATGCTCAGGAGAGTGTGCAGTCTCCTAAGAGCATGTATTCAGTTTGTGGTACAACGGAGGTAGTAGTAGAGGCTTCCAGTGCAGTGGGAGTAGTGGCTTTATGTTCAGAGGGAGAAAATACTTCTAGTACAAAGGGAGAAACTATGACAACTGATGAGATGGAGACAAATTCTGGTGGTGATACCAGAAGTACCTCCCTCGCTAAGAGGGACTGTTAGATTTTTTTAGCTCGGGAGGTACTTAGCATATTTTGTCTTGTATGCGGATGTTACCTTAATATTTACAATACCAGGCACTTAACTTTGTAATAGGTTTTATAAAGTTGTTTTAAGTGGTTCTTTTATTAAAGTGAATTTTTTGAATAAAGTGTACCTTCTATTTTTAAAGTGACTTTATTTTCATAAATCACTTATGTAATAAAGTGAAATTCACTTTAATTTTAAATGAGACATTTTGGAGAGAATGAATCATTACCCTTGATCTTGAAAAAGGAAAGATCTAATATTGGCCTTTGGATCTAGGGTTGAGGTAGGTGAAAAGACACTTTTGGGGCGAAAATGTCATTTTCAGATTATAAAAGAATGCATTGGGTAGTATGCAAGACATGTTGTGAAGACATCGGGAGGATGTTGAGAACACACCGGGAGGAGAGTTAGAGATATTTTCTGACCATGCTTGAGAGAGGAAAGTGAGAAACAAAGAGAGCATGTTTTCTAAGGAAGGAGGGCACAATCCCTGATAATTTTTTTTTGTGAATTTTTGGCCGAAATATTTTTCTGCTATAGGAGGCCATACTGTATGGATCCGTACAGTCTATACAATTCCATACAGTCGTATGGATTTGGCACAAAAATCGAGGCATTTCGGGCATGAATTTCGAGACAGATTTCTATTCTCTGTTCACTTTTTTTGGGATGTACAGAACAATCCGTACAACTGANGGGAGATAAGAAAGACTTCATTTACTACATGACAGACTTTGGGTCTTTGAAGAGAAAGGAAGGAGAGTTTGTCTCCGACTTCTCCAAGAGGTTCAATAAGATGTACAATAAGATCCCTGTTGAGATAAATCCCTTAGAAGCTTCAGCCAAAATTACTTATGCCAACACTTTCAACCCTGATTTCTGCCTTTTGTTGAGGGAAAGATGAGCAACTTGCCTGGCTCACATGTAGGATTCAGTTGTGGAAGTTGATTCAAATATATTATCTGTGGATCGACTTAGAGACAAAGCTGATATAGACATACCTAGGAGGAGATATGAAGCCTCCACATCTAGTTCTTCTTCCCTTTCCCCTCAGATCGTTGAAGTAACTAAGATGCTGAAAACACTTTCAGCTAGGATGGAAAGGTTGGAATTAGAAGGGAAGCCAATTTACATAAATCCCCAAAATACTGATAACAGAGGTTTTAGGAGGCCAAACAACAATGTTCCCCAGATTATGCCAAGGGAACAAAGGAACATAGATAGAGACGATCAGAGGATCCAGACTCCTCTTCAGAATAACCTGGTTGCTGGTGAGGAAGGAGAGGAAATAGATGATCTTGATCCCAAAATCCATTGTTTTTGAGACACTTCCCCTTTTTCTCATTTGACTCGATCAACATATGAGGAGTCTCTCATGGACAATCAACTTAATGAGCTGAGCAAGGGAGACAAGGCTAGTAGCAGTCAAAATAGATACAACCTCAGATCCAAGAAGAAATTTGGAACGCCTGATGTTCTTGAGAAACCCACCAGTGAATAGAAGACTGCCAAAGATATGGCAGACAGTGACAAAGCTAAGAAGACATAGACCCCTCCTCCAGTGGTCAAAGCCCTTGTTCCTGAAGTAAAAGAAATCCCAAATTCCCCCTCCTCTTTTAATTTTTGTTAGATTTTTTAGCTCGGGAGGTACTATGCATGTTTTGTCTTGTATGCAGATGTTAACTTAATATTTACACCACCCACTTAAATTTGTAATAGGTTTTATAAAGTTGTTTTAAGTGGTTCTTTTATTAAAGTGACTTTTTTTAATAAAGTGTACCTTCTATTTTTGAAGTGACTTTATTTTCATAAAACACTTATGTAATGAAGTGAAATTCACTTTAATTTTAAATGAGACATTTTGGAGGGAATGAATCATGACCCTTGATCTTGAAAAAGGAAAGATCTAATCTTGGTCTTTGGATCTAGGGTTGAGGAAGGTGAAAAGACACTTTTGGGGGGAAAATGTCATTTTCAGATTATAAAAGAATGCATTGGGTAGTATGCAAGACATGTTGTGAAGACATCGAGAGGATGTTGAGAGCACATCGGGAGGAGAGTTACAGAGATTTTCTGAGCATGCTTGAGAGAGGAAAGTGAGCAGCAAAGAGGGCACGTTTTCCAAGGAGGGCATAAATTTCGATAAAACAATTTCTGTGAATTTTTGGCCGAAATATTTTTTTGCTGTAGGAGGCCGTACTACACGGATCCGTACAATCCATACGATTTCGTACAGTCATACAGATTTGGCATGGAAGTCGAGGTATTTAGGGCATGGATTTCGAGGTAGGTTTCTATTTTCTGTTCGCTTTTTTTGGGCCGCACAAAACAGTCCGTACAACTGAATGTGGGCATGGAAAACGAGGCACAAGGAGGCCCTACAACAGTACAGTTTTGGCATGGAAAATGAGGAAGATTTATGTGGGACACATTTGGTGCTGTGAGGTATTTTCCTTGGCTGGAAATGTAGATTTGCTGTTGTTTTGTACTTTCTTGAAGCATAGTAATAAGATCTCTCTCTCTCTCTCTCTCTCTCTCTCTCTCTCTCTCTCTCTCTCGTTGGGTTTCCCCACATTGGGATTTTCCCTAGCATTTGCCTAAATTTCTGAGTGTTATTGGGTTACTGTCCACTGTGTTTTTCCGCTGCATATTTTTTCTTAGCAATGTGTATTTCTGCTTATGAAAATTTTGAATGTGGGCTTTTGCATTTATGAAGTTTATGAAGACAATTATCTCTAGGTTGCTAAGTGTTTGACAAAATATCAGTTTTCTGATTTTAGTTATTAAAATCTACATGGTATCAGAGCTTGTGCGCTGAAGTTCAGTGGGCAACATTTGACACTTGGAACAACAAGTGATTTGCTGTTGTATTTGCTTGAATAAGGCAGAAAAGGTTCTTTTTCAGGTGGACAAAGATGAAAAGAATGTTTCTCTTGTGTTAAAGGGCAAGAAGAAGGACATGAGCAACGTGAGATGCTTTTCATATCACAAGACTAGCCACTATGCTAGTCAGTGTCCGAACAAGAAGGAGAAGAATTCAGAACCAGAGGTGTCAGCTTCAGCAGAAGTTGTAGAGTTTACTTAGAGATTTGAGAAGGAGTTCTCTCTCACTGCTGGTTCCGTGGGAAGTGGATGCCTAGTGTTCGAGGACATTGAATCTTGGTTTGTGGACTATGGTGCTTCTCGACACATGACCAGGTTGAGGTCAGTTTTCCTTGATCTTATAGAGATAGACTCAGACTGTAGCGTGAATTGTGGAGCCAACCCATAACATGCAGTAAAGGGGGTTGGAAGGATGATATTCCAACTAGAGTCTGGAGGTCTTCTGGAGGTTGGTAAGGTGTTATATGTTCTAGAGTTGACAATTAATTTTCTCTCAGTGTCAGCTTTGGATGAGAGTGGATTTGGAGTTGTTTTCAACAGTGGACATGTGTTTTTGTATCCCGTGGGAGCAACAGCTGACACGACAGTAATGCTTGGTGTCAAGTATGAGGTCTTGTACAAGTTGTTGGGTAGACCTGTGTTGGGGTCTAGTGGATTTCTGGACTCAAATTTTGTGTTAGAGAGTTGGCAGGTAGCACGGAAGAGAGAGTTGATACATGGCACTCAGTCTTCTTCTGGGAATCTCAAGGGACTCAACAGGCATGAGTCGACACAGTTGGATGCTCAGGAGAGTGTGCAGTCTCCTAAGAGCATGTATTCAGTTTGTGGTACAACGGAGGTAGTAGTAGAGGCTTCCAGTGCAGTGGGAGTAGTGGCTTTATGTTCAGAGGGAGAAAATACTTCTAGTACAAAGGGAGAAACTATGACAACTGATGAGATGGAGACAAATTCTGGTGGTGATACCAGAAGTACCTCCCTCGCTAAGAGGGACTGTTAGATTTTTTTAGCTCGGGAGGTACTTAGCATATTTTGTCTTGTATGCGGATGTTACCTTAATATTTACAATACCAGGCACTTAACTTTGTAATAGGTTTTATAAAGTTGTTTTAAGTGGTTCTTTTATTAAAGTGAATTTTTTGAATAAAGTGTACCTTCTATTTTTAAAGTGACTTTATTTTCATAAATCACTTATGTAATAAAGTGAAATTCACTTTAATTTTAAATGAGACATTTTGGAGAGAATGAATCATTACCCTTGATCTTGAAAAAGGAAAGATCTAATATTGGCCTTTGGATCTAGGGTTGAGGTAGGTGAAAAGACACTTTTGGGGCGAAAATGTCATTTTCAGATTATAAAAGAATGCATTGGGTAGTATGCAAGACATGTTGTGAAGACATCGGGAGGATGTTGAGAACACACCGGGAGGAGAGTTAGAGATATTTTCTGACCATGCTTGAGAGAGGAAAGTGAGAAACAAAGAGAGCATGTTTTCTAAGGAAGGAGGGCACAATCCCTGATAATTTTTTTTTGTGAATTTTTGGCCGAAATATTTTTCTGCTATAGGAGGCCATACTGTATGGATCCGTACAGTCTATACAATTCCATACAGTCGTATGGATTTGGCACAAAAATCGAGGCATTTCGGGCATGAATTTCGAGACAGATTTCTATTCTCTGTTCACTTTTTTTGGGATGTACAGAACAATCCGTACAACTGANAAGTGAAATTCACTTTAATTTTAAATGAGACATTTTGGAGAGAATGAATCATTACCCTTGATATTGAAAAAGGAAAGATCTAATATTGGCCTTTGGATCTAGGGTTGAGGTAGGTGAAAAGACACTTTTAGGGCGAAAATGTCATTTTCAGATTATAAAAGAATGCATTGGGTAGTATGCAAGACATGTTGTGAATACATCGGGAGGATGTTGAGAACACACCGGGAGGAGAGTTAGAGATATTTTCTGAGCATGCTTGAGAGAGGAAAGTGAGAAACAAAGAGAGCACGTTTTCTAAGGAAGGAGGGCACAATCCCTGATAATTGTTTTTTGTGAATTTTTGGCCGAAATATTTTTCTGCTGTAGGAGGCCATACTGTATGGATCCGTACAGTCTATACAATTCGATACAGTCGTATGGATTTGGCACAAAAATCGAGGCATTTCGGGCATGAATTTCGAGACAGATTTCTATTCTCTGTTCACTTTTTTTGGGATGTACAGAACAATCCGTACAACTGACTGTGGGCATGAAATATGAGGCAAAAGGAGGCTATACAACAATACGGTTTTGGCATGGAAAACGAGGCAGATTTATGTGGGACAAATTTGGTGCCGTGAGGTATTTTCCTTGGCTGGAAATGTAGATTTGCTGTTGTTTTGTACTTTCTTGAAGCATAATAATAAGATATCTCTCTCTCTCTCGTTGGGTTTCCCCACATTGGGGTTTTCCCTGACATTTGCCTAAATTTTTGATTGTTATTGGGTTGCTGTCCACTGTGTTTTTCCGCTGCATATTTTTGCTTAGCAATGTGTATTTCTGCTTATGGAAATTTCTGAATGTGGGCTTTTNCATATCACAAGACTAGCCACTATGCTAGTCAGTGTCCGAACAAGAAGGAGAAGAATTCAGAACCAGAGGTGTCAGCTTCAGCAGAAGTTGTAGAGTTTACTTAGAGATTTGAGAAGGAGTTCTCTCTCACTGCTGGTTCCGTGGGAAGTGGATGCCTAGTGTTCGAGGACATTGAATCTTGGTTTGTGGACTATGGTGCTTCTCGACACATGACCAGGTTGAGGTCAGTTTTCCTTGATCTTATAGAGATAGACTCAGACTGTAGCGTGAATTGTGGAGCCAACCCATAACATGCAGTAAAGGGGGTTGGAAGGATGATATTCCAACTAGAGTCTGGAGGTCTTCTGGAGGTTGGTAAGGTGTTATATGTTCTAGAGTTGACAATTAATTTTCTCTCAGTGTCAGCTTTGGATGAGAGTGGATTTGGAGTTGTTTTCAACAGTGGACATGTGTTTTTGTATCCCGTGGGAGCAACAGCTGACACGACAGTAATGCTTGGTGTCAAGTATGAGGTCTTGTACAAGTTGTTGGGTAGACCTGTGTTGGGGTCTAGTGGATTTCTGGACTCAAATTTTGTGTTAGAGAGTTGGCAGGTAGCACGGAAGAGAGAGTTGATACATGGCACTCAGTCTTCTTCTGGGAATCTCAAGGGACTCAACAGGCATGAGTCGACACAGTTGGATGCTCAGGAGAGTGTGCAGTCTCCTAAGAGCATGTATTCAGTTTGTGGTACAACGGAGGTAGTAGTAGAGGCTTCCAGTGCAGTGGGAGTAGTGGCTTTATGTTCAGAGGGAGAAAATACTTCTAGTACAAAGGGAGAAACTATGACAACTGATGAGATGGAGACAAATTCTGGTGGTGATACCAGAAGTACCTCCCTCGCTAAGAGGGACTGTTAGATTTTTTTAGCTCGGGAGGTACTTAGCATATTTTGTCTTGTATGCGGATGTTACCTTAATATTTACAATACCAGGCACTTAACTTTGTAATAGGTTTTATAAAGTTGTTTTAAGTGGTTCTTTTATTAAAGTGAATTTTTTGAATAAAGTGTACCTTCTATTTTTAAAGTGACTTTATTTTCATAAATCACTTATGTAATAAAGTGAAATTCACTTTAATTTTAAATGAGACATTTTGGAGAGAATGAATCATTACCCTTGATCTTGAAAAAGGAAAGATCTAATATTGGCCTTTGGATCTAGGGTTGAGGTAGGTGAAAAGACACTTTTGGGGCGAAAATGTCATTTTCAGATTATAAAAGAATGCATTGGGTAGTATGCAAGACATGTTGTGAAGACATCGGGAGGATGTTGAGAACACACCGGGAGGAGAGTTAGAGATATTTTCTGACCATGCTTGAGAGAGGAAAGTGAGAAACAAAGAGAGCATGTTTTCTAAGGAAGGAGGGCACAATCCCTGATAATTTTTTTTTGTGAATTTTTGGCCGAAATATTTTTCTGCTATAGGAGGCCATACTGTATGGATCCGTACAGTCTATACAATTCCATACAGTCGTATGGATTTGGCACAAAAATCGAGGCATTTCGGGCATGAATTTCGAGACAGATTTCTATTCTCTGTTCACTTTTTTTGGGATGTACAGAACAATCCGTACAACTGACTGTGGGCATGAAATATGAGGCAAAAGGAGGCTATACAACAATACGGTTTTGGCATGGAAAACGAGGCAGATTTATGTGGGACAAATTTGGTGCCGTGAGGTATTTTCCTTGGCTGGAAATGTAGATTTGCTGTTGTTTTGTACTTTCTTGAAGCATAATAATAAGATATCTCTCTCTCTCTCGTTGGGTTTCCCCACATTGGGGTTTTCCCTGACATTTGCCTAAATTTTTGATTGTTATTGGGTTGCTGTCCACTGTGTTTTTCCGCTGCATATTTTTGCTTAGCAATGTGTATTTCTGCTTATGGAAATTTCTGAATGTGGGCTTTTNAGACTCAATCAATTTGCAAGATGAAAATCCTGCAGTAATCCTAGGTCCTATGGTAGAAGACAAAGATGATTCATCCCCTCCCTTCTACACATCCGTGAACATACATGACAAGGTGCTGCACAACTGTCTGATGGATTCAGGGGCCTCTCATAATCTCATGCCCAAAATTGTCATGGAATAACTTGGTCTAGAAGTCACAAAGGCCTACCATGACTTGTACTCTTTTGATTCAATGAGAGTGCAATGTCTTCGAGTCATCAAAGATCTGGTGGTATCCTTATTCCAGTTGCCCATGAAGAGTGTGGTCATGGACATTCTGGTAACTGATGTCCCTTCCAAGTTTGGCATGCTATTGTCAATATCATGGATAAATCTTGGAGGAACATTACAGATGGACCTCACATATGCCATCATTCTAGTCTTTGGAGGGGAGCATAAAAGACTGTACAGAGAAGCTCAACTGACCTATATTGTCAGTGATGAAGCAGACCCCATAAATCATCCCATATTTTCCCTTGATACCGATTTGGGATCTAGATTGTTGCATCTCACCAACACCCTAGAGGCTCCTCTTTAAATAAGAAAGCAACCAATTCTCCCCCAGGAAGTCTCTCCCTCAATTACTTTTATTTGGAAAATGTTCTTTGATGGGGCTTCCTCTAAAGATGGTGCTAGTGCTGGGATAGTGTTTGTTTCCACTGTTCAGGAAATTATATCTCTGTCATACAAATTAGAGTTTGAATCTACCAATAATGTGGCAGAGTATGAAGCTCTTGTTTTGGGCTTAAGGGATGCAAAGGACATGGGGATTAAAGAGATCACTGTGTTTGGAGATGCTGAGTTGATTATCCAACAGATAAAAAATGTTTACCAGGTCAAACACCCTCGGCTTAGGAGCTACAAAAATGAAGCCTGGGACATCATTGACAATTTTTTCTTGACCTTCAATATATCATTTATTCCAAGAGGAGAAAAATCTGTGGCTGATTCCCTGGCTAATTCAGATAGCAATTTCAGAGTCCCTCTACCACCTAAGCTCATATATGATACATAAGTAAAATATAGGCCCTCCATACCTGACAATGTCAAGAATTGGAAGGTGTTTGAAGATTATCTTGAGATCAAAAGGTTCCTGGAGACTACTGAAGAATTTTTAGCATTGCACATTGATCAAGACTCTGCCTCTGAAGAAGACTCTCAGGCATATATTTTTCTCAACAAAATTGCTGATCATCACATTGTTCAATTACCTAGCAATCACATCCCAAAGGGACTGGTTTCTTTGGAAAGACGATTTGACAGAAATGATGTAGCAATAAAGGGCCAAATCTCAAAAGATAATGCTGATACAACTGAGTGTAACATTGGCACAAAGAGGGAACCAAAGCTTGTCAAATTGTCAAGCAACTTGAAAAGAGAGCAGAGGGATGAATATGATGAGTTATTAAGGGAATTTGCTGATGTATTTGCTTGGACCTATGAAGACCTCAATACTTATGACACATCTATCATTGAGCATAAGATCCCACTGAAGGAAGAGGCCAAACCATTTAGGCAGAAGCTAAGACAGATCAATCCTATGTCGCTGCCTATCATGGAGAAAGAGGTAAAAACACTGTTGGATTCTTAGATCATCATGCCTTTGAGGTATTTAGAGTGGGTGGCCAACTTAGTCCTAGTGAGGAAGAAGAGTGGGAAAATCAGACTTTGTGTTGATTTCAGAAACCTGAACAAAATATCAAATAAGGACAATTACCCCTTTCCCGAGATGGAACATATATTGCAAAGGGTAACATGCAAATCCATGATTTCCATGATTGATGGATTCTCTGGCTACAATCAGATTTCTGTTCTTCTGAGGGACAGAAAAAAGACAACATTCACCACTCCCTAGGGTACATTCATGTATGCCAAAATTCCCTTTGGTTTGATGAATGCAGGGGAAACCTTTCAACGAGCCATGGATATCGCTTTCATTGGAGAAAGGGACAAGTTCGTGGTCATTTATCTAGATGAAATCACAGTCTTCTCCAAGTCTGACAGAGACCACTAAGAACATTTAAAAAGAGTTTTTTTGAAGTGCAGGAAGTTTGGCCTCTCTTTAAATCCCAATAAATCATTGTTTTCCATAAAGGAGGGGAAGTTGCTGGGCCACATAGTATCAGCTGAAGGGTTAATGATTGATCCCAACATAGTCGAAGCAATCCAAACTCTATCACTCTTGAGATCCAGAAAAGAAGTCCAGTCTTTCCTGGGGAGGATTAACTTTCTAAGAAGATTTGTTTCAAATTTTGCTGAGTTGGTGAAGCCTATTACAACCATGCTCAAAAAGGGGAATGAGGTAAAGTGGACTGCTGAACCCATGGAATCCTTTGATCAAATAAAAAATGCATTGTCTGAGGCACCCGTGCTTATCAGTCCTGATTATTCCAAGGACTTCCTGATATTTTCGTTCGCCTCCATTGATACAATAATTGTTGTCCTACTACAAAATAATGATGCAGGGTTGGAGCAACGTTTTTCCTTTTTTGGTAGAGCATTGAGGGATGCCGAGATCAGGTATGACATTATGGAAAAGCAAGCCTATGCCCTGGTGAAAGCACTCAAATATTTCAGAGTCTATGTATTGCACTCAAAAGTAATTGCATATGTTCCTTCAGCCTCTGTGAAGGATATTCTTATACAACTTGACATATATGGAAGGAGGAGTAGATGGATTGCCAGAATCCTTGAGTTTGATCTTGAAATAAAACCCACCATGCTGATTAAAGGCCAGGGTTTAGCTAAGCTATTGGCTGAATCTAATTGTAAAGTGTTAGGGGTTAAATTCAATAACACTTTGATCCGGATTGTTTTCGGCACGAAATGAGATCGNGGAAGTTAAAACCTGCTAAAAATAGTAAATTGCCAAAATTGCCAGAAAGTTGTTTTGAGCCAGTTGGAAAAGATGGGTGGCCACCGATATCCACCTGGATCACACTTGCTCAGAAATTTAGCAGGCTGAGTTGTCTGATGGCAGTCCTCAAGACAGTGCCCCATTAGCATAATGCACTTGGTATGCTAACATTATATATTTTCTCCAAGAATTAAAGCCTCCTGATGGAATGGGGAAGAGTAAGTCAAGAGATTTAAAGATCAAAGCAATCAAATATTTCCTTATTGACCAGGTCTTGTATTGGAGGGACCCTTTGGGAGTGTTTCTGAGATGTTTAAACCCACAGGAAACCCAAAGGGTTATGTTTGATTTTCATAGCAGCTTATGTGGGGGGCATCATTTCTGGAAGGCCACATCCTACAAAATTCTTATAGATGGGTACTACTGGCCCACCTTATTCGCTGAGGTCTGCAGAGAAGTCAGAGCCTGCATCAAATGTAAACAATTCGCAGGAAAGAAACAACTCAAATCCTTTCCATTAAAGCCTGTAATAGCTTCAACACCCTTTCAACAATGGGGGTTGGACTTCATTAGGGAAATTCATCCTGCTTCAAGTGGCCAACACAGGTGGATATTAACCGCAGCAAATTATTTCACCAAATGGATAGAAGCTATCCCCACCAGGAGTGCTTCACACAAGGTGATCATTGATTTTCTTGAAAATATTATAGCAAGGTTTGGCTGTCCCAGTAGAATCATTACTGATAATGCTACTTCCTTCAAGTATGATACTTTGATCAAGTTCTGTGAGTAGTTTGAGATTTCACTGATTCATTCCACTCCCTATTATCCCCAAGGCAATGGAGTGGCAAAGTCTTCCAATAAAAGTCCGATCAAGCTCATTAAAAGACTGTTGGAAGACAATAAGAAGGCATGGGATTCAAAGCTAAAATTGACTCTGTGGGATGATTGAGTGACAACAAAGAGGTCCCTGGGAACCTCCCCCTTTCAACTTGTTTATGGGACATAAGTTGTATTTCCCACTCAACTGGCTCTACCTGTAGAAAAATTATTTCAATATTATGAGGGAGAGCCAGATAATATGGTCAGAATAATTCATCAGCTAGTGTAAATGCAGTAGACCAGAGAGCAGGTAATGGATAGAGCTCACGATCATCAACATAATATCAAGTAGACCTTTGATAAGAAGGTCAGAAAAGAGAAATTCAAGCTTGGAGATCTAGTGCTTAAGTGGGATGCACCCAGGCAGGATAATGGAAAACACAACAAGTTCGACGCCCTCTGGATTGGGCCCTTCAAGATCTCTGAAGTATTCTTGAACAACACCTACAGGTTGCAGGATTTGAAGGACAAAGAAGTTTTCAATGGCCCTATGAATGGGCATTTCCTGAAGAAATGTTTCGTTTGAGCCTTAAGTCGCTCTTCTGTTGTTGTAAATATTGTTTTCTGTCTTTTTTTTGATTTCAATAAGGGACTCCATATCTCAACAACAAGGCACTGAAGCAACAAAAAGAGTTCTTGTCATTTACTCACTTCAGAGCCCGTTCACCAGTCATAACTGTCATCTACCATTATCAAACGCCCCCGAGGGAATTGCAGTTATCTACATCATCATACACCTTTAGTTACAATTACACATTATTATCATGGGGCATGCCTGCCTCGTTTGTACACATATTTTATTTTTCCTCCCTCGAGATAGTTTTGGGTCCCACAATTTTCCCTCTCACTTCGACGGATTGCTCTTGCAGTTCCTCTCTTCACTCTTCATTACAATGGGACTCTCAAAAAAATAATTTGATGTATTTCGACTATACATATGCTCCTAACTTCACACCTTAGGGGGAATCTGTTATCACTGCAAAATTGTCCACGACATTGCACACACTGGTTAAACAAAACATCAAGGCCAACAACAATTAGTCCACCTACAACACTAAAGTCCACTAAAAAAGAAAAAAACTATACACTTGGTTCAAAAATAAAAGTGCACAAATTCACCAAAGGGAGTGCACGCACAATGCACAGAATGCACAAACCAACACATGCCTTAGCCTGCACTGTGTGCAAAATGCACGACTGTCGATGAGAAAATTCGCACACTTCTATGAACGGTGCATTTATGAATCTTGTCGGCCTCTCAACCATTTCTAGTCTGACCCCCAACACAATTTGACACTCAAATATGAGAGAAATATAGCTTGGAGGCTGGTCAAGGGATAGGAAGTGCCCTAAAAGGCCCCTTATTCACACTATGAACCAATTATATCTTTCCATGTATGGATGCTATAAATATGTGCCACGAGCGTGCTAAGAAAATAAGATCTTCAAGGTATTGTTATGCTGCAATAATTCTTCTTTGAGAATCCTCTTTTATCTTTGAAGCCTTCAAACACCATTGAAATAGGCCATTCCACTCACCTCTTGAGGGAATAGGCATTTTATTTCTTCACCATTATCATTTCTTCCATTGTATGAAGAGAAGATCTCTCAATTAGGGAAATCAAGAGCCTTTCCAAGGAGGAAGAGGGGACTCATAAGTCCCTGCCTTTCTCTACGATGTTTATCCTATCAATACATTGATCAATTTGTAGCTATATGTTGGTCAATTTTTGATTTTCATGGTTCTAGTTTCTCAAGCTTCTCTAACATTTATTTCTTAGTTGTTTTTTTTTTCTTTTTTTCATGTGTATTTGGTTGATCTAATCAACTCACAAAATTCTGTCTTGTTTAGCATATTTAACTAAGCATGCAAGTGTTTTGTTTTTTCTCACCCAAGGGACAAAACCAACACAACACCCCCACATTGATATAAATATGGATGTGATAATGCTTGATGTACTAGATGCATGGGGTATTCTCTTGTCTATAAAGTGGGCTACTACTTTGGGGGGCTATCTCAGTATGTACCTTATTCATGCATGCATCCCAATGAGAGATGGCACTTTCGATGATTTATATAGTTAACTATTTTTGAAGATGCATGTGAAGGAACTTGGTAGCCCAGATTTTTGGAGTTATGATGAGTTTGACATACCCTTTCAGTAGGTAGAACCTCATCATTCTCTTGATCCAAGTCAATATTTGGTAGCCTTACCATTTTCTTAGGAGGATAATATTGATTGTGATGAGTTTTTTGCAAAGACCAACCAATCTGAAGAGAAACTTTCAAGATACAAAAGAAAGGATCTTGAATATTTAAATATCCTTAAGAAGAATGAAGATGCAAGTACTCAGTCATGAAGGGACAACATCAAATTTTCCACCAATTCCCCCATCCCTCCCCATCCATATATTGAAGACATACCATATGCGAAGTTTGAATACACACCACCCGATATACATTGATGTAGTTGTTGTTAGATATGTGTGTAGGAATAGGTTGTACCAGATGTAGGAGCCAGATGTTACCTCTCCCACATCTAGGGGTAAATACATAGATTAATTCTTGAGGCCAACATGTAGCAGACATGGAGTGCTGAGAGTTGGATGACCAACATATCCCACACAACCCCTCCTCTTCACCACATTTTACCATCATCGTCCACAACAGAGAAATTTCCACCACATCGGTATGGTCCACATGAAGAAAACAAGTCTTGCTTCATGAGGTAACTAGTCAAGTTTCATGGTAAGTGTCATTTTAATATCTGAGGGGTTTGAATGAGTTTCAAAGGATTCTTTCTGATTATCTAACGTTTTCTTGTAAGTCATACTTTTTGCCTCATTTCACCTTGGTGGTTATATTAGTATCCTAATAATCATCATCACTCTTGGGGAAAAGGGGTGCTCCTTTAAATCCAAGAAATCAACAATTTTCAAATCATGATTGCCAATGGTGGTTCCATTAAATGTGGGGGGCATTGTGTAAATGTGCGCTTACAAATTGGTCACTATCATCTAAAATCTCATATGTTTACTATTGACATGGGTTATTGTGACATTGTGCTTGGTGTTTAATGGTTACACACAGTCGGCTCCATCACCATGGATTTTAAATATTTGACCATGGAATTCCAACAGGAGGGACAACTGTATAAGTTCCAAGGAATCATGACATGCTCCCCTAAGATCATGAGTTCCCAGAGAATATAAATGCTACTAAAAAAAGGTCATTCCGACATTATTTCCCAACTCCATTCCATTTAAGAATTTGAGACACCATCACCTACTATGCCTTATGACCTTCAATCTCTGCTAACCCAACACCAATCGTTTTTTCACCTTCCCCAAGGAATCACCCTTTCTTAAGGCACCCATGATCATTCCATTCCCCTAGTACTTGATAGTCTTCCTTCCAATTTTCCCTCTTATTATCTTCCCTCTGCACAAAAAAATAAAATTGAGAATTTTTTTAAGGAATTGTTAGAGGCGGGTGTTATCCGTCCCAATACCAACCCTTATTCTTCTCCTGTATTCATTGTACTCAAGAAAGAGGGAACGTGGTACATGTGTCCTGATTTTCGCACCGTCAACAAAACCACAATCAAATAAAAGTTCCCATTCCTATCATTGATGACCTTTTCGATGAATTGAGTGGGGCTCAATACTTTACTAAACTTGATCTATGTTTTGGATGCCACCAAATCCATATGAAAGAGGATGATATTCCAAAAACTGCCTTTCACACTCATGAGGGTCACTATGAGTTCTTGGTCATGCCTTTTGTCCTATGTAATGCCCCTTCCACTTTTCAAAGTCTCATGAATCATGTCTTTCATTATTTCCTCCGTCATTTTGTTTTAGTTTTCTATGATGATATTATCATCTATAGAAAAACTTGGAAATTCCATCTCATCCATGTGAATGAAGTTCTTCATCTATTGTATAAGTACCAACTTTTTCTCAAACAATCTAAATGTGATTTTGGAGCCTTTGAAGTTGAGTACCTTGGTCATATTGTCGACAAGGATGGTGTATGCATGGATCCTAAGAAAATTGAATCTATGAAGGAACGACCTTTCCCTAAAACTCTTAAAATATTGTGTGGTTTCTTGGGTTTAATGGGTTATTATCGCAAGTTTGTTTAGAATTATGTTAAAATTGAAGCTCCTCTCACAACTCTCCTTAAAAATAATTCTTTTAGTTGGATTACCACAACTGATCAATCCTTTCAAGCTTTGAAAGAGGATATGTGAACAACTCCTGTTTTGGAACTTCCTGACTTCACCAAGACTTTTGTACTGGAATGTGATGTTTCAGGGAAATAAATTTGGGTAGTCCTCATGCAAGATGGAAAACCTTTGACTTTCACTAGTAAACAAATTTTAGAGCACTATTTGGGCCAATTTACCTATGAAAAGGAAATGTTGGATATTGTACATGCAATGTGTTAGCACTGAGAATCACCCTCATACTGCTAGAGGATAAGCCCAATATCCATTGAAATGTAAAAGATAAGTTTGGTTTTGAAAAGGTGGGTCAACAAGACTTTAAAGAAAGGAAAAGAAAACAGATATCATTGTAGATCAATGATGGACCATTGGGCTATGGAGTCATAAACAATCCTCCCATTGAAGGCATTTAATCTCCCTATCAGAAAAAAACATTTGTATAATGATGAAGAGAAGAATGAGAGAATTAACATAAAGACGAATGCTCGCTAAGCAAATATCCTCTTTGCAAAAAGTCTTTAGATGTGTCTCAAAAATAAACAATGATAAATAGGCAAGCTTACAACATATCCTCTACCGCATCAAGAATCCATCAATCAAAGGCAAATTTTAATCCTTAAAACCAACAATACGTTCAAATAAGATGAAAAATAGAACAAAGAACATATAAGACAAATATGATGAAACACTCATATGAATTTTCAATAACATACAATTTACAACTACATGCCCCTTCGACTTACAAACTGAAATATACAGTCATAAACATTTTTCAAAAATTCCTTTGGTCTTAGGCCAAATGGTGCAGACCTATCGGCCCTCGGGACCGATATCTGCTCACAGGATCGTTCTATATGCCCTTGATCCGAATCGACACTTTTGATTCCGACTGGAATCTGAAAAATTATTGATCCACAGGTCCTTCTCGGCAATTTGCAATCTCGCGAGTTGAGACTCCGACTCTTCCTCCTCCAAATCCGCGATACCTGAGATCACGAAATGATTATGGCTCCTTNTTCAATAACATACAATTTACAACTACATGCCCCTTCGACTTACAAACTGAAATATACAGTCATAAACATTTTTCAAAAATTCCTTTGGTCTTAGGCCAAATGGTGCAGACCTATCAGCCCTCGGGACCGATATCTGCTCACAGGATCGTTCTATATGCCCTTGAGCCGAATCGACACTTTTGATTCCGACTGGAATCTGCAAAATTATTGATCCACAGGTCCTTCTCGGCAATTTGCAATCTCGCGAGTTGAGACTCCGACTCTTCCTCCTCCAAATCCGCGATACCTGAGATCACGAAATGATTATGGCTCCTTCTCCGTCAACACCTTTCTTGCACAACCACCAACTAGGCTAAGTACTAGCGCCTTTTTCTACTCGCGATTTCGCGAGTCGAAGGCTCGAGCTTTCATTCCCTTATCTCCCGAGTTCCCAAGACATGAGAGGTCAACAGGATGTTGACTCTTCCAAAAGCATGACGTGTGTTCGACTGATTATTCCCCGGGTCCACCGTGTGGTTCTACCACATGTCTCTTAGGTGCAACCTTGACACTTCGCGGCTTCGCTTCTCGCAACTTCGAGCGCCCAAATTTTGGGCTCTCACCCGGTGAACCTCCGAGTTCACGAGATCCTCTGATCTCTGCCACCTGTCCTCCTCAAATAGACGACTTAGATTATTTCGCGACTTTGCTTCTCGTGACTTCAAGCACCTAAGTTTTGGGCTCTCACCTGGCGAACCTTCGAGTTCATGAGATTCCTTGATCTCTGCCACCAGTCCTCCTCAAATAGACGGCTTAGATTATTTCGCGACTTCGCTTCTCGCGACTTCAAGCACCCAAGTTTTGGTCTCTCACCCGACGAACCTCCAAGTTCACGAGATTCCCTGATCTCTGCCACCTGTCCTCCTCAAATAGATGGCTTATATTATTTCACGACTTTGCTTCTTGTGAAGTTGAATGACCTCCCTTCCTAGCCTCCAATGTCCGAGTCCCCGATACGGGTGATCTCGCGAGACATGTCCTTCTTCTAGAAAACGACTCAGATTCCTTCACTAGTTCGGGACTTCGCCTTTCACGATTTCACGAGTCTAGTTACAAAGGTTTCAACCCTTCACCTCCCGAAATCCCGGGATGCGATTTCGTGGGTGATCCAATGACCCTCGTTGGTTCGGATCCTACGATCCGATTCTTCCGAGATATCACTCGCCGAATGCTACCGTAACTCCCTTGATCCTCTGTGAGATATGATGGCTTTCGGGACTTCGCGGATCCTCCACAGAGGATTCTGACTGTCAAATTCCTCCTTGACAATTTTGGCGAAACGAATATGGTATCTTCATGAAAACTTTTCCTCCAATGAACCAAAGTTGCTGCGTCTCTTTCCAACATTCAAGACACAAATTCCTTTGAGCTTCTCCACAACTCGAGTCTTCAAGATGACTCCTACACGCACTCCTTGTGGCAACTTTCCAATACTTCCAAGTATTGAATCCTTCGACTCTGTTCACTCCCTGCAACAATAGTCTTTCACAATTTCACTCTGTTTGCAAACCCTGAGACTTCACTCAGCCTACGCACTCCTTGCATGGCTCCTATGCTAAATTTTCACTTCTGCGAGAGTGAGAATAACGTTATCTCTTCTGATTTTTTAGAGATGAACTCTGACTTCTGTCGATGCACACCTTGCGGACAATTTCATTGCACTCCTTGTAGGAAAACTCTTACTCAGACCGAGAAACAATTGAAACTCATTCTCCACTCTCCCTCTCTTCATATTTCAAACATTAAATATGAAATCATACATTCGCGCATAAAAGTAAATGCATAACATAGAATAAACATCCATGAGCATGACATTCATAATGCATACACAGAGAACGAATATGACACCATGAATTTGAATCGAAGCTCTTTCTATTAATTCAAATCTCTGTACATGGGTGTTTTCAACTACAGCTCTCTGCTCTCTTCTCTATGCTATATCTTACTACTATTACAATGATACAAGTGATGGTGTCTATATCCATTTTCCCTCTTCGCTCCTAAAACTCTCTAGTCTGAGAATTCAAAGCTACATACTAACATTAACTAACATAAGTACCTTCACCTAATACAGATGAGAGAGATACGCTCAAGGTCTATTTACAATATGGAAGTATGCCCT
>JZKD02S1830635.1:70394-90866 GCA_000966675.3 Picea glauca
TGTACTGTTGTAGGGCCTCCTTGTGCCTCGTTTTCCATGCCCACATTCAGTTGTACGGACTGTTTTGTGCGGCCCAAAAAAAGCGAACAGAAAATAGAAACCTACCTCGAAATCCATGCCCTAAATACCTCGACTTCCATGCCAAATCTGTATGACTGTACGAAATCGTATGGATTGTACGGATCCGTGTAGTACGGCCTCCTACAGCAAAAAAATATTTCGGCCAAAAATTCACAGAAATTGTTTTATCGAAATTTATGCCCTCCTTGGAAAACGTGCCCTCTTTGCTGCTCACTTTCCTCTCTCAAGCATGCTCAGAAAATCTCTGTAACTCTCCTCCCGATGTGCTCTCAACATCCTCTCGATGTCTTCACAACATGTCTTGCATACTACCCAATGCATTCTTTTATAATCTGAAAATGACATTTTCCCCCCAAAAGTGTCTTTTCACCTTCCTCAACCCTAGATCCAAAGACCAAGATTAGATCTTTCCTTTTTCAAGATCAAGGGTCATGATTCATTCCCTCCAAAATGTCTCATTTAAAATTAAAGTGAATTTCACTTCATTACATAAGTGTTTTATGAAAATAAAGTCACTTCAAAAATAGAAGGTACACTTTATTAAAAAAAGTCACTTTAATAAAAGAACCACTTAAAACAACTTTATAAAACCTATTACAAATTTAAGTGGGTGGTGTAAATATTAAGTTAACATCTGCATACAAGACAAAACATGCATAGTACCTCCCGAGCTAAAAAATCTAACAAAAATTAAAAGAGGAGGGGGAATTTGGGATTTCTTTTACTTCAGGAACAAGGGCTTTGACCACTGGAGGAGGGGTCTATGTCTTCTTAGCTTTGTCACTGTCTGCCATATCTTTGGCAGTCTTCTATTCACTGGTGGGTTTCTCAAGAACATCAGGCGTTCCAAATTTCTTCTTGGATCTGAGGTTGTATCTATTTTGACTGCTACTAGCCTTGTCTCCCTTGCTCAGCTCATTAAGTTGATTGTCCATGAGAGACTCCTCATATGTTGATCGAGTCAAATGAGAAAAAGGGGAAGTGTCTCAAAAACAATGGATTTTGGGATCAAGATCATCTATTTCCTCTCCTTCCTCACCAGCAACCAGGTTATTCTGAAGAGGAGTCTGGATCCTCTGATCGTCTCTATCTATGTTCCTTTGTTCCCTTGGCATAATCTGGGGAACATTGTTGTTTGGCCTCCTAAAACCTCTGTTATCAGTATTTTGGGGATTTATGTAAATTGGCTTCCCTTCTAATTCCAACCTTTCCATCCTAGCTGAAAGTGTTTTCAGCATCTTAGTTACTTCAACGATCTGAGGGGAAAGGGAAGAAGAACTAGATGTGGAGGCTTCATATCTCCTCCTAGGTATGTCTATATCAGCTTTGTCTCTAAGTCGATCCACAGATAATATATTTGAATCAACTTCCACAACTGAATCCTACATGTGAGCCAGGCAAGTTGCTCATCTTTCCCTCAACAAAAGGCAGAAATCAGGGTTGAAAGTGTTGGCATAAGTAATTTTGGCTGAAGCTTCTAAGGGATTTATCTCAACAGGGATCTTATTGTACATCTTATTGAACCTCTTGGAGAAGTCGGAGACAAACTCTCCTTCCTTTCTCTTCAAAGACCCAAAGTCTGTCATGTAGTAAATGAAGTCTTTCTTATCTCCCCACTGTCTCAAGAAGGCATTATCCAAAGCTTCTATCCCATCAACAGATCCAGGAGGTAAAGCCCTAAACCACTTCCTGGCCTCGCCTTCAAGGCTATGAACAAAAATCCTCATCCATATGTCTGCATGCATAACGACATGATGATCCGTAAAATTGTAAAAAGATTCAAGGTGTTCTTCTGCAGTTATGTCTCCTTCGCCTGTAAACTTGGGCAGCTGCTTGAGGTAGCCATCTGCTGGAAGGGCGTTGAGTGGTTGAGGAAACACAATGGGAGCATACCTGGCAGCTATTATGGCCTCCATCCTGGTCATGGGGGGATTTTCTCCTACCATAGGAATGTTTGATGGAGGAGAACTAGGAGGGGAAGGAGTTCAAACAAGGGAGACTGGAACTAAGCTTTCAAGTGGAAAGGGAAACAATGGAAGATTCAAAGAAAAAGCTGCAGGGCTCGAGTCAGCACAGGCTTCTGTTTCTACAGTGGCTACAACAGTAATAGGAGGAGGGGTGATAAATCCAGGAGTGTGGAACTCTTCTGTGGTCCTGGGTCTAGGCCAAGGTATAGCTTCAGGGGAGAGAGGAGTGACAAGGATTTCTCCCTCCAATCCTAGACCAGGAGGGGAAAACTCAACAGGAACACTCCCGAAATTTAAAGTTCGGGAAACTCCAGCAAAAGGTATGATAGGGGAATGAGGAGCAGAAAATGGAGTTTCTACAGAGAGAGAAGGAAAATTATCAGAAATACCTGGTTCAGCAGTAGAAGCTTCTCCTCTAAAGGCCTTTCCCTTTCTGATAATATTCTATGGGTCGGCTTCAGGTGTCGCTAAAGGTAGTTGTGAAGTAGACCTTGTATGTCTGCCTCTAGAAGCCACGGTTGAAACAGTGGAGTCACATGTGGGTTTGCATCAATGAAGTCACCAAGTGTATAGTATAAATCTTGGAGGGCTCTGATTCCTGATGCACCTTCAGAATCAGAGGCTCAATGTCATTTAATCCCGGGGAAAATCTTCAACTTCGTCCCTGGCAACGGCGCTAGAAATGTTGGCACCATAAGTCACTCCTGGATTGTGGCAGGAGTAAGCCTGATACCCATCATTTTATATGTCACAATAATTGAATTAAGGTGGTTGAATGGATGCAAACCCAAGAGAATATCATTTTAACTCAAAAAATTATGCCAGGAATGCACGAACAGGTGAGGTCCTGATCTAACTTCCATTAGTAAGTTTAATTTAAGGTGAGCAGATGGAAGACTTGGTGAGAAGATGAACGAGACTATTATGGGAATCCGACCTTCCAAAAGCTCGAGGAAGAAAAACAAGACACTGAAATATGTCAAACTGACAAAGCTACAACAACACAGTGATGGTTCGACTGGATCCTCCAATTTCGAGCATCACAATACTGTTGTAACAGCTTGATTGGATCCTCCAAATCCAAGCTATTTAGTGTGAGAGGGAAAGGTAACACAGGAAACTGATTAAAACTGGTGTAAAAATTGCAGTGATCAACCATACATCATCCTACAACATCACAACCCTCAACTAGATCTTCCAATTCTGAGTGTCTCAATATAGAGTTTACAGAGAGATGACAAGAAGATGACTTTCATTAAATAGGAAGTCTCAAATACAAATGCCTAGCCAGGAAACCAATGCTTCATCAAAACTTTACAATCAGGAGCCTAGCTCAACCATCGACACTAACAAAAATAACAAAAATGCCTCTAAATACTTGGAGCTGGCTCAATCGCTGAAGACACGATCATATCATGAGTTCAATGCTTCGCGTAGGCGATTTTCCCTGTCAGACTGTGCATGCAGACGTCGATCAGACTACCCATGCAGTCGGCTGTCAGATGCAATCTTTGTCAGACTGGACTGATAGTCACCTTATGCGCTTTGTCCCCTTTCTGACCTTCTATTTATGGAAGGAGACGACATTCAACCACTGTCAGCCACCTTAATAATTGTTTTCTCGGGATTAGGTAAGGCCCGGTCAACTCTGCTCTTGGACAACGTGGCAGCCTTTCCTTAGCCACTTCTGCTTCATTGGACTACTACGAGGGGGTCTAGCCTGCGAACATGGACGAAGATCTAACAGGGAGGCCGATGGCGCCAACAATGTGAAGGTGAGATGAGGGGTGTTGAGGTGGAAGCACCAAGTGGCGGAGAACGAGGGTTGTGACACCATACGAGAATTGCCACGGGAAAATGGATAGGGCACAGGTGGAAGTGGCATGGAGCATGGGGGTACAGGTGTCGGGAGATAAGAGGGACGAAGGAAAAGGAGACATGACACCTGGGAGAGTAGAGGACAGGTGTGCGGTGGTGAAAGGTAGGAGAGAAGCGAGAGATATGAAAAGGGAATAAGAGAGGCAGAGTGGGGAGACACTTGTCACCAGGAGGCGAAGGCGGTAAGCGGAGGAGGAAGCAGTAAGGGGTTTTGGTGGGGGCACACGAAATTTCCCATGTTGGGCCCCCTATTAAAGGAAGAATGACAAGGGGGTCTGGAATGAGACCTCAGATGTCGATCTGGGTGTTTAAATCTCAGTCGTTGAAACTTGCATGCCCTCACATCGGACCCCCCCCCCCACCCCTTAAAGGTAGAATGTCGGGGGGGGTCTAGAATTGGACCTTGGCCGTAGATCTAGGCGCGTGGATTCTAACCGCTCAGATCCACATGTCCGATAAGGCCTATATTGGAAACCCCCCCCCTTGCATTAAAGGCATAGAGGCGGGGGGGTCCGGAATTAAATCCCGACCGCAAATCTAGGCGTGCAAATTATGGCTGCCCAGATCTGCTTGCTACTTAGCACAATGCATGTTTTGTGCCCCAGACTTAGGATAAGTGGATATTTGACCCGCTTCTTCCCCTTTTTTCTCCAAAGGAGGGCCATTCATAAGGAAAACACCCCATACACATTTATGTGATAACAGTGTGTACGGCCTCCTTTTGTGCGCCTCCTACAACTCTCAGATTGCAAATCAGAGAACTTTTTTATTTTTGTCCCCTAGGGTTTCTAGGATTTTTGTAGAATTTCGGCCTCTAGGGTTTCTACAGCTCATTGAAGTATTTTTGCAGCTCACCAGGGTTCTTCTAACTTTCAAAGGCTTATTGTTGGCAGTCATAAGTCCAAATAAACCTAGGGTTTCTAGTCTATCCTAGTTGTTATGTTTTCTATCCTAGTTGTTAGGGTTTGTGAAGAATCCACAAGCCATGATGAACAGAACATTGGTGGAAGATAGGATTGATGGATCAAGCAACTTCAGTTCCTGGAAATCAAGACTACAAATCACTCTAGAAGAGAATGATCTATTGAGTTTGATAGAAAAGACTCTACCGTCAACAGCAACCGATGAAGAGAAGGTTGATTGGAAGGCAAACGATGTCAAAGCAAGGAAAACAATAATCTATTTAGTAAGAGATCATCTACTACCTCGTATTTCTACCTTGAAAATAGCTTATGAAATGTATGATGCATTGAATAATATGTTTGAGAGCAACAACACAAAGAGAGGTCTTACATTGAAGTGCCAGCTTCAAAATATCAAGATGATGAAAGCTGACACCATTGCCAACTTCTTCATGAGGATATCATAGATCATCTAGGTGTCATTGGAGAAACCATAACAGAGAGAGAACTTGTCATGACTACTCTCAATGCTCTTCCAAGACATTGGGAACCATTTCTTCAAAGTATCAGTGGAAGAGAAGATCTACCTGAGTTTKATCATCTATGGATAGACTGCACTCAGAAGGAAACCAGACTTATAGCAAGAGGAGTGAAAGACTCCCATCATGATGAAAATCAAGCTCTTTCTTATTATGCAAAGAGAGGTAGAAGGAATGGAAGAAGTTTCAGAAAAGCATTCAAAGACAAGAAAACTTCAGCAGCTTCAGATCATGAACATAGAAAATACAATTCAAAGATTCAATGTTTCATATGTGACAAGAATGGACACATTGCAAGAAATTGTCCTACCAAGAAGAAAGGAAGAAAACATGCCTCCATTGTCGATGTTGATTCATAACCACATCAGAGAGATGAAGATATAAAAGATGAAGCATTCTTCTTCATATCATTACTCTTAAGTACGGTTCCTATCGATGTCGATATTTGGTTGATTGACAGTGGTGCTTCCAGATACGTGACTGGATATAGATAACATCTTACAAATCTTGTAGAAAATAATCTCGTCTGCATGTTTTACTTGGTGATAAAGCCAGATATACTGTGAAGGGAATTGGAACTTCTACCTTCCAACTAGACTTTGGCATGCCACTTCAATTGAGTGAGGTATTATATGTACCTGGGTTGAAAAGGAACCTTGTCTTTGTTTCTTCCTTAGAGGATAAATTCTACAAGGTTACTTTCTCTGAAGTAAAATTTATTTCATGGAACAATAACTCACACATGGATTATGCTCGGGTGATTGGTGTTCGAGAAACCAGTTTGTACAGATTGATTTTCCAACTAGTCCAGTCCCTATTACANATCATCTATGGATAGACTGCACTCAGAAGGAAACCAGACTTATAGCAAGAGGAGTGAAAGACTCCCATCATGATGAAAATCAAGCTCTTTCTTATTATGCAAAGAGAGGTAGAAGGAATGGAAGAAGTTTCAGAAAAGCATTCAAAGACAAGAAAACTTCAGCAGCTTCAGATCATGAACATAGAAAATACAATTCAAAGATTCAATGTTTCATATGTGACAAGAATGGACACATTGCAAGAAATTGTCCTACCAAGAAGAAAGGAAGAAAACATGCCTCCATTGTCGATGTTGATTCATAACCACATCAGAGAGATGAAGATATAAAAGATGAAGCATTCTTCTTCATATCATTACTCTTAAGTACGGTTCTTATCGATGTCGATATTTGGTTGATTGACAGTGGTGCTTCCAGATACGTGACTGGATATAGATAACATCTTACAAATCTTGTAGAAAATAATCTCGTCTACATGTTTTACTTGGTGATAAAGCCAGATTTGTGAAGGGAATTGGAACTTCTACCTTCCAACTAGACTTTGGCATGCCACTTCAATTGAGTGAGGTATTATATGTACCTGGGATGAAAAGGAACCTTGTCTTTGTTTCTGCCTTAGAGGATAAATTCTACAAGGTTACTTTCTCTGAAGTAAAATTTCTTTCATGGAACAATAACTCACACATGGATTATGCTCGGGTGATTGGTGTTCGAGAAACCAGTTTGTACAGATTGATTTTCCAACTAGTCCAGTCCCTATTACATGATACTATTAGCTTGAGCAAGCTATGGCATAAGAGACTTGCTTATTTACATTACAAATCCCTTCCCACTCAGGGGAATATGGTAACAGGACTTCCATATATACATGTTCAGCATTATGGAGTTTGTAGAGGTTGTGCTCTTGGAAAGAATGTCAAGGGGTCCTTTTTTAGCAGTGATAATAGATCCAAGGGGATCTTGGACCTAACACATATAGATGTTTGTGGACCCATGATTGTTTCTTCCTTGAACGGATATTTGTACTATGCGATCTTCATCAATGATCACTCTCAAAATACATGGATTTACTTCTTGAATACCAAGGATAGAGTCCTTGTGAGATTTCAAGAGTTTAAAGATCAGGTTGAGAACCTGACTGGGAGGAGGATCAAGGTGTTGAGATCAGATAATGGAGGAGAGTAAACCTCCAAGGATTTCAGTGATTTATGTATTGAGAAATGGATCAAGAGAGAGTACATTGTTCCTTATAACCATCAGCAGAATGGGGTTGCAGAGAGGAAGAACAGATCCATCATCAAAGCAACCAAAGCAATGATACATGATCAGGATCTACCTATGATTATGTGGAAAGAGGAATCCATGACAGTATTGTATGTTCAAAACAAGATTCCTCATGAGATTCTCAAGAACATGACTCTCGAAGAAGCTTTAACCAGAGTGAATCCTGAGGTTGGACACTTTAGGATATTTGGGTGTCCAGTATACTTTCATGTACCCAAGGAGAAGAGGACCAAGCTAGACCCTTCAGGCAGAAAGGGTACATTTGTGGGGTACATTGAATGTTCGAAGGAATACTGGATATACATCCTTGGTCAGAGACAAATTGAAGCTAGAAGATATGTCACCTTTGAGGAAGATATAGTCTTACGAAGATCTAGAGAATCTCATATGGAGATTGACAGCGAGAAGAATGAAGAGACGGTACCTTCTCCCCCTTCAGCAGTTCAAAGGGAGACAGTTATTGGTCCAGTTGATCCCATAGCTCCAGTTGAGGTTCCTAGAGACATTTCAATAGGCCATAAGAGGCATGCTTGGTCTCGACAGAATATGCAGGAGGCAGAGGGACATGTATCTCCTCGTGGCACATTCCGAGAGAGAAAGAGACCACAAAGATTTTTTAGCTATATTTCAGCTATGAGCCACATCATTGATATTGAGGCTTATTGTCATGGAGAAGCAGCAAGTTAATAGGTTTGGTAAGATGCCATGACCGAATAATATCATTCCATCATGAAGAATGATGTTTGGGATATGTTTTTGAGATTGGAAGGGAAGTCTGTAGTGACTTCCAAGTGGATCAAACATGCAGTTGGTGTAAGTGTCGCAAAAGATTATGTGGCTTTGAGTACCACAAAAGAAGAGTACATTGCATTATGTGTGGGAGTCTGTGAAGCAGTGTCACTTTGCAAGCTCCTTGCAAACTTATTTTCTCATGAGATGGATTCCACCGTTATCCATTCTGATAACCAGAGTTGTGTGAAGCTCTCCGAGAATCCTGTGTTTCACGATAAATTGAAACACATTTAGATCAAATACCATTATGTAAAATATATGGTGCAGAGGAAAGTAGTACATGTGAAGTACCTTTCTATCACGAGCAAGTTGCAGATGTCTTCACCAAACCGCTTGCCAGGACGAAGTTCTAGTACTTCCGTGAGAGACTTGGCCTAGTGGAGAATTTCTCCCTAGCTAAGAGGGAGTGTTGATGATTGCAACTTCATGAGACATCATCGAGATCATTCTCCTCTAGACTGAGTTGAGACATCTATGAGAGAGCCTATGTGATGGGTGTGTCATACTCCTCTGGACTGAGTTGAGATGATGTGTGGTATCATGTCGTGCTCCTCTGGACTAAGTTGAGACAACTTGAGATGGTATCCTGTCAGACTGCTATGGACTTAGGTGAATGTGTGAAAGCCCATGAGTTGGGTGCATCGTTTTAAGATAGAGATGAAACGTTGTATTAGCCTCCTATGAGGAAAGAGTTGAGATGATTGACTCTATATGACCCTCTTATGTAACGTAGTGAGAAAGAAGATCTGATGAGTTGGA
Organism: Picea glauca; assembly: GCA_000966675.3. Taxonomy (NCBI): domain Eukaryota; kingdom Viridiplantae; phylum Streptophyta; class Pinopsida; order Pinales; family Pinaceae; genus Picea; species Picea glauca. Next base: position 79,418 of record JZKD02S1830635.1, read on the forward strand.
TGAGCAAAGTTGAACATGATCCTAGTGGTTGAGCACTAGTGATTGTGGTTCTCCTGTCAGAAGCAGTGAGATAGAGAGACATCCATGTGGTTGAGCACAGATGGATGTTTCCCTAGTGGTTGAGCACTAGTGGGTGTATAATATCCCTTGCTATATTGTTCATGAGTCAGACTTACTTGTAACTCTAATTGTTATGTAAAGGGTACAGGTCGACCCCACCTTAATGTAAAAGATAACTAATATGGTAATTATTAATTATAGTATAATTTCTTGAGGTCATCCATGTTGAGCCAATAGACACTTATGTTGACAAGTTCATTCTAATATAAATAAAGGTAAATTCCCCATTGAGGAATCATATCACAAGTATGAGTTTGGAAATTTTAGCAAACACTTGTTCTTGGGAAAAGTGTGCACCTCTCTTGGGCTCTAGGTTTCTAGGATTTGTGAGAAACATTTTGTGTGGTAAGTGTTTATGGTGGTGGAGGTATTTCTATTGAATAATATAGCAAAGGATTGGTTGGTTTTTATTCCCTTGTTGAGAAGGGTTTCCCATGATACTTCTTGTGTACTTGTGCATGGTGTTTCTTCTTGTGATCTTTGGTTGTTGCAACAAATTGTCTATGGTTTAAGTAAAATGCCAAAATGGAATGAACTTCATGCTTAAACCTAGATTATTGAAAAATCAACATGGAATCAGAGAATAGGTCTTGAAGAACCCATTGCACAAACATTAAAGAAGTTGTCCTCCCTTTTGTGCAAATTCATACGGCCCTCTCTTGTTTGGCCTTTTCATCACTTCACACTTGGACGTTGGGGCTGAAATTTGGACAAAGGGTACTACCTCCTTCAGTGCACCTCTAGAATCTCTTAAAGTGAAATTCAAAGAATTTTTTATTTTTGGCCCTAGGGTTTCTAGGGTTCCGCAAATTTCTACAGATGTTTGGTTTTAGGGTTTTTGCAGCTCCTTGAAGAAGCCTTCAAGATAACCTGTGTTCTTCTAACTTTCAAGGATTATTTTTGGCATTCATAAGCCCGACAAAACCTAAGGTTGTTATCCCAACCTAGCCGTTAGGTTTTCTAGCCCAGTTGACAAGGGTTTGTGAAGAATCTAAAACTATGATGGAAGATAAGCTTGATGGATCAAGCAACTTCAAGTTCCTGGAAGACAAGACTTCAAAGGAAGACTTATTGTAGGTGATACAAAATGGTTTACTAGAGACAACAATCAATGAATGGAAGGAATATGACATTAGGACAAGGAAGCCAATCATCTACTCAAGCCCTTACATTGAAGGACCAGCTTCAAAATAAAAAATGTGACACTGTGACTATCTTCTTCATAAAGATCTCAGATGACAAATATCATTCAGGTGCCATTAGAGAAATCATATCAACATCCTCATGTATGCACTTGTATATATTATTTTTATCATTGTCATGAGGGAAATTGCAGGAGGAAGGAACCTTTGTTGAAGTCATGGATCCAGAGGGATCCCAATGCATTCAGAGGAACAACACACTAGAAGTGAAGACTCTAGGTTTGATTGTTTTAATTATCATGCCTCTAAACTACATTTCAAAAGTTGATAGAGTACAAATAAGTGTTGTAGTTGTGACAACAATCCTTGAATTGTTTTGATTTTAGATATGTACTCACTATTCTCCTTTAGGAGATATTCGTGTTTTGTTTCCTTTTGTTTGTTCTCTTGTTTCAGGTAGGTTAACAACAAAGGAAGATGGTTATACTTCAAAATTCAGAGGGATTCAAAACTAATTAAGGAGGAGGAAGAACATAACCATCATTAAGGAAATCAATGCAATAATACATGATCAGAATCTTTCTATGATTTTGTGGGCGGGCACATGCATGACATAGTGTATGAGTCCTCACCATATTTTGAAGAACATAACTCCCAAAGAATCCTTCACTGGAATGAAGCCCAATATTGAACACTTTAGGATATTTTGGTGCACAATGTATTTTTCATGTACCCAAAGAGAAAAGGTCCAAGATAGACCTTTCAGGGAGAAAGGATATATTTATGGGATAACAATGAATCTTCGAAGACATATCAGATCTGCATCCCTGGTCAGATATAGATTGAGACTAGCATAGATGTTGCTTTTGAAGAAGAGACAACCCTTGAAAGATCCAAAGAATCTCAAATGGATATTAACAGTGAGACAATACATTCTCTCCCTTCAATAGTTCAGAGGGAGACAAACATTATTCCAGTTGCTCCAGTTGATATGCCCATAGATATTACAGTAGGTCATAAATGGCCTACCTAGGCTCGAAAAACTCTGCATGAGGCAGAGGAAAACACAAGCCCCTTAAGGCACATCCCGAGAAAGCAAAGATATTTTTAAGCTACTCTTCATCCATGATCCACATCATTGATTCTGAGCCTTTTTGACATGAAGAAGCGACATGTGAACAGGTATGGCAAGTTGCCATGACAAGAAGAATACCAGTATACCTTAAAGAAAGATATATGAGATATTGTTTAGAGACCAGAAGGGAAGTCTGTGGTGACTTCCAAGTGAATCTATAATATCAAGCATGCAGCTAATGGAAGTGTCAAGAAATACAAAGCGAGATCTACAGCCAGAGGATTCCCACAAATAGAGGCAGTTGTCTATGATGAGACACTTAATCCAGTAAGCCCAATACACTTCCATATGTACCACCATCTGTGAGTTGGAACCCACATCAAATAGATGGATTCTTGATGAGTTTGGATTCAGCAAGAGTGTTGTTGATCCAAACCTACTTTATTATATTGTTGGTGACAAGAGTCTGATTTTGGTGACTTATTCAGAAAAACTTCTTGTTAGAAACAAGTAAGCCTTGAATTTTGATTTCGAGCTGAAGGATATGTGTATGATGCACTACTTCTTGGGAMAATAAGTGTGACAGAGGATAGATGATATTTTCCTAAGTCAAGGAAAATATACAGTGGGGATATTAAAGAAGTTCAGTATGACATAACACAAATTCATACTTACACCGATGATGAAGAAAATAAATGATGAATATTTTGTTGAGATTGATCCACGGTTGATTGGATCACTGATGTATCTAGTTAACACCAGACCCAATTTATACTATGTAGTGAATGTACATTAGTAAATTCATGAGTCAGTCAATATAGACTCACTGGATAGCAGCAAAGCATGTAATGAGATATATATGAGGCACAGTTGGATATGCCTTCGGTGTGGACTTGAGTTTGCAGGGATATGTCGATGTGTATTGGGCAGAGAACACAGTGGACGGAAGGATCACATCCATTTGTTGTTTTACCATGAAGTTTTCCATGGTTTCCTGGTGCAACAGGAAACAAAACTATGTGGCCTTGAGTACCACAGAAGCAAAGTATAGCATTGAGTGTGTGAAGCAGTGTGGCTTCAAAAGCTTCTGACAGATTTACTTGATCATGAGATGGATTCTATGATGATAACCAGAACTGTGTGAAGCTATTTGAGAACCCTGTGTTTCATTATAGATCGAAACACATTGAGATAAAATATCATTTTTCAGAGACATGATGAAAAGGAAAGAAGTACATGTGTAGTACCTTCCTACACATGAGCAGATTGCAGACATATTCACCAAACTGGCTTGGTGAAGAATATCTCTCTAACTGAGAGGGAGTGTTGATGACTACAGCCAAGACAAAGCTCAAGTACTTTTGTGCAAGACTTGGCTTGATGAAGAATGTCTCCCTAGATGAGAGGGAGTTTTGATGATTACAGCTGTGTGAGACATCCTCCAGGACACAGACCTGAGAAAGAACCCCTGAGTTGGGTGTGTGGTTGCTATCTGAGACAGAACTGGAACGTTGTGCAGGCCTCCTCCTTGCAGAGAGTTGAGATGATACTCCATATGATTCTCCTGTGTAACGCAGTGAGAAAGAAGATATGTTGAGTTGGACGTGCTTGTGGTTCAACACAGGTGAATGTGTGAAATCCCATGAGTTGGGTGCATCGTTCTAAGACAGAGATGAAACGATGTATTAGCCTCCTCTGAGCAGAGATTTGAGATGATGAACTTCAGATGACCCTCCTATGTAATGCAGTGAGAAAGAAGATCTGTTGAGTTGGACGTTCTTGTGGATGAGCACAGGTGAATGTGACCCTAGTGGTTTAGCACTGGTGAGTGTGGTTCTCATGTGAGACGCAATGAGATAGAGAGACATCTGTGTGACTAAGCACAGATGGATGTTCCCCTAGTGGTTGAGCACTAGTGGATGTATAAGATATTTTTCTATATTGTTCTTGAGTCGGACTTACTTGTAAGTCTAATTGTTATGTAAAGGGTACAGGTTGGCCCCACCTTAATGTAAAAGATAACTAATATGGTAATTATTAATTATATTTTAAGTTATTGAGGTTGGCCTTGTTGTGCCAATAGACACTTATGTTGACTTNAAGAAAGGAAGAAAACATGCCTCCATTGTCGATGTTGATTCATAACCACATCAGAGAGATGAAGATATAAAAGATGAAGCATTCTTCTTCATATCATTACTCTTAAGTACGGTTCTTATCGATGTCGATATTTGGTTGATTGACAGTGGTGCTTCCAGATACGTGACTGGATATAGATAACATCTTACAAATCTTGTAGAAAATAATCTCGTCTACATGTTTTACTTGGTGATAAAGCCAGATTTGTGAAGGGAATTGGAACTTCTACCTTCCAACTAGACTTTGGCATGCCACTTCAATTGAGTGAGGTATTATATGTACCTGGGATGAAAAGGAACCTTGTCTTTGTTTCTGCCTTAGAGGATAAATTCTACAAGGTTACTTTCTCTGAAGTAAAATTTCTTTCATGGAACAATAACTCACACATGGATTATGCTCGGGTGATTGGTGTTCGAGAAACCAGTTTGTACAGATTGATTTTCCAACTAGTCCAGTCCCTATTACATGATACTATTAGCTTGAGCAAGCTATGGCATAAGAGACTTGCTTATTTACATTACAAATCCCTTCCCACTCAGGGGAATATGGTAACAGGACTTCCATATATACATGTTCAGCATTATGGAGTTTGTAGAGGTTGTGCTCTTGGAAAGAATGTCAAGGGGTCCTTTTTTAGCAGTGATAATAGATCCAAGGGGATCTTGGACCTAACACATATAGATGTTTGTGGACCCATGATTGTTTCTTCCTTGAACGGATATTTGTACTATGCGATCTTCATCAATGATCACTCTCAAAATACATGGATTTACTTCTTGAATACCAAGGATAGAGTCCTTGTGAGATTTCAAGAGTTTAAAGATCAGGTTGAGAACCTGACTGGGAGGAGGATCAAGGTGTTGAGATCAGATAATGGAGGAGAGTAAACCTCCAAGGATTTCAGTGATTTATGTATTGAGAAATGGATCAAGAGAGAGTACATTGTTCCTTATAACCATCAGCAGAATGGGGTTGCAGAGAGGAAGAACAGATCCATCATCAAAGCAACCAAAGCAATGATACATGATCAGGATCTACCTATGATTATGTGGAAAGAGGAATCCATGACAGTATTGTATGTTCAAAACAAGATTCCTCATGAGATTCTCAAGAACATGACTCTCGAAGAAGCTTTAACCAGAGTGAATCCTGAGGTTGGACACTTTAGGATATTTGGGTGTCCAGTATACTTTCATGTACCCAAGGAGAAGAGGACCAAGCTAGACCCTTCAGGCAGAAAGGGTACATTTGTGGGGTACATTGAATGTTCGAAGGAATACTGGATATACATCCTTGGTCAGAGACAAATTGAAGCTAGAAGATATGTCACCTTTGAGGAAGATATAGTCTTACGAAGATCTAGAGAATCTCATATGGAGATTGACAGCGAGAAGAATGAAGAGACGGTACCTTCTCCCCCTTCAGCAGTTCAAAGGGAGACAGTTATTGGTCCAGTTGATCCCATAGCTCCAGTTGAGGTTCCTAGAGACATTTCAATAGGCCATAAGAGGCATGCTTGGTCTCGACAGAATATGCAGGAGGCAGAGGGACATGTATCTCCTCGTGGCACATTCCGAGAGAGAAAGAGACCACAAAGATTTTTTAGCTATATTTCAGCTATGAGCCACATCATTGATATTGAGGCTTATTGTCATGGAGAAGCAGCAAGTTAATAGGTTTGGTAAGATGCCATGACCGAATAATATCATTCCATCATGAAGAATGATGTTTGGGATATGTTTTTGAGATTGGAAGGGAAGTCTGTAGTGACTTCCAAGTGGATCAAACATGCAGTTGGTGTAAGTGTCGCAAAAGATTATGTGGCTTTGAGTACCACAAAAGAAGAGTACATTGCATTATGTGTGGGAGTCTGTGAAGCAGTGTCACTTTGCAAGCTCCTTGCAAACTTATTTTCTCATGAGATGGATTCCACCGTTATCCATTCTGATAACCAGAGTTGTGTGAAGCTCTCCGAGAATCCTGTGTTTCACGATAAATTGAAACACATTTAGATCAAATACCATTATGTAAAATATATGGTGCAGAGGAAAGTAGTACATGTGAAGTACCTTTCTATCACGAGCAAGTTGCAGATGTCTTCACCAAACCGCTTGCCAGGACGAAGTTCTAGTACTTCCGTGAGAGACTTGGCCTAGTGGAGAATTTCTCCCTAGCTAAGAGGGAGTGTTGATGATTGCAACTTCATGAGACATCATCGAGATCATTCTCCTCTAGACTGAGTTGAGACATCTATGAGAGAGCCTATGTGATGGGTGTGTCATACTCCTCTGGACTGAGTTGAGATGATGTGTGGTATCATGTCGTGCTCCTCTGGACTAAGTTGAGACAACTTGAGATGGTATCCTGTCAGACTGCTATGGACTTAGGTGAATGTGTGAAAGCCCATGAGTTGGGTGCATCGTTTTAAGATAGAGATGAAACGTTGTATTAGCCTCCTATGAGGAAAGAGTTGAGATGATTGACTCTATATGACCCTCTTATGTAACGTAGTGAGAAAGAAGATCTGATGAGTTGGATGAGCAAAGTTGAACATGATCCTAGTGGTTGAGCACTAGTGATTGTGGTTCTCCTGTCAGAAGCAGTGAGATAGAGAGACATCCATGTGGTTGAGCACAGATGGATGTTTCCCTAGTGGTTGAGCACTAGTGGGTGTATAATATCCCTTGCTATATTGTTCATGAGTCAGACTTACTTGTAACTCTAATTGTTATGTAAAGGGTACAGGTCGACCCCACCTTAATGTAAAAGATAACTAATATGGTAATTATTAATTATAGTATAATTTCTTGAGGTCATCCATGTTGAGCCAATAGACACTTATGTTGACAAGTTCATTCTAATATAAATAAAGGTAAATTCCCCATTGAGGAATCATATCACAAGTATGAGTTTGGAAATTTTAGCAAACACTTGTTCTTGGGAAAAGTGTGCACCTCTCTTGGGCTCTAGGTTTCTAGGATTTGTGAGAAACATTTTGTGTGGTAAGTGTTTATGGTGGTGGAGGTATTTCTATTGAATAATATAGCAAAGGATTGGTTGGTTTTTATTCCCTTGTTGAGAAGGGTTTCCCATGATACTTCTTGTGTACTTGTGCATGGTGTTTCTTCTTGTGATCTTTGGTTGTTGCAACAAATTGTCTATGGTTTAAGTAAAATGCCAAAATGGAATGAACTTCATGCTTAAACCTAGATTATTGAAAAATCAACATGGAATCAGAGAATAGGTCTTGAAGAACCCATTGCACAAACATTAAAGAAGTTGTCCTCCCTTTTGTGCAAATTCATACGGCCCTCTCTTGTTTGGCCTTTTCATCACTTCACACTTGGACGTTGGGGCTGAAATTTGGACAAAGGGTACTACCTCCTTCAGTGCACCTCTAGAATCTCTTAAAGTGAAATTCAAAGAATTTTTTATTTTTGGCCCTAGGGTTTCTAGGGTTCCGCAAATTTCTACAGATGTTTGGTTTTAGGGTTTTTGCAGCTCCTTGAAGAAGCCTTCAAGATAACCTGTGTTCTTCTAACTTTCAAGGATTATTTTTGGCATTCATAAGCCCGACAAAACCTAAGGTTGTTATCCCAACCTAGCCGTTAGGTTTTCTAGCCCAGTTGACAAGGGTTTGTGAAGAATCTAAAACTATGATGGAAGATAAGCTTGATGGATCAAGCAACTTCAAGTTCCTGGAAGACAAGACTTCAAAGGAAGACTTATTGTAGGTGATACAAAATGGTTTACTAGAGACAACAATCAATGAATGGAAGGAATATGACATTAGGACAAGGAAGCCAATCATCTACTCAAGCCCTTACATTGAAGGACCAGCTTCAAAATAAAAAATGTGACACTGTGACTATCTTCTTCATAAAGATCTCAGATGACAAATATCATTCAGGTGCCATTAGAGAAATCATATCAACATCCTCATGTATGCACTTGTATATATTATTTTTATCATTGTCATGAGGGAAATTGCAGGAGGAAGGAACCTTTGTTGAAGTCATGGATCCAGAGGGATCCCAATGCATTCAGAGGAACAACACACTAGAAGTGAAGACTCTAGGTTTGATTGTTTTAATTATCATGCCTCTAAACTACATTTCAAAAGTTGATAGAGTACAAATAAGTGTTGTAGTTGTGACAACAATCCTTGAATTGTTTTGATTTTAGATATGTACTCACTATTCTCCTTTAGGAGATATTCGTGTTTTGTTTCCTTTTGTTTGTTCTCTTGTTTCAGGTAGGTTAACAACAAAGGAAGATGGTTATACTTCAAAATTCAGAGGGATTCAAAACTAATTAAGGAGGAGGAAGAACATAACCATCATTAAGGAAATCAATGCAATAATACATGATCAGAATCTTTCTATGATTTTGTGGGCGGGCACATGCATGACATAGTGTATGAGTCCTCACCATATTTTGAAGAACATAACTCCCAAAGAATCCTTCACTGGAATGAAGCCCAATATTGAACACTTTAGGATATTTTGGTGCACAATGTATTTTTCATGTACCCAAAGAGAAAAGGTCCAAGATAGACCTTTCAGGGAGAAAGGATATATTTATGGGATAACAATGAATCTTCGAAGACATATCAGATCTGCATCCCTGGTCAGATATAGATTGAGACTAGCATAGATGTTGCTTTTGAAGAAGAGACAACCCTTGAAAGATCCAAAGAATCTCAAATGGATATTAACAGTGAGACAATACATTCTCTCCCTTCAATAGTTCAGAGGGAGACAAACATTATTCCAGTTGCTCCAGTTGATATGCCCATAGATATTACAGTAGGTCATAAATGGCCTACCTAGGCTCGAAAAACTCTGCATGAGGCAGAGGAAAACACAAGCCCCTTAAGGCACATCCCGAGAAAGCAAAGATATTTTTAAGCTACTCTTCATCCATGATCCACATCATTGATTCTGAGCCTTTTTGACATGAAGAAGCGACATGTGAACAGGTATGGCAAGTTGCCATGACAAGAAGAATACCAGTATACCTTAAAGAAAGATATATGAGATATTGTTTAGAGACCAGAAGGGAAGTCTGTGGTGACTTCCAAGTGAATCTATAATATCAAGCATGCAGCTAATGGAAGTGTCAAGAAATACAAAGCGAGATCTACAGCCAGAGGATTCCCACAAATAGAGGCAGTTGTCTATGATGAGACACTTAATCCAGTAAGCCCAATACACTTCCATATGTACCACCATCTGTGAGTTGGAACCCACATCAAATAGATGGATTCTTGATGAGTTTGGATTCAGCAAGAGTGTTGTTGATCCAAACCTACTTTATTATATTGTTGGTGACAAGAGTCTGATTTTGGTGACTTATTCAGAAAAACTTCTTGTTAGAAACAAGTAAGCCTTGAATTTTGATTTCGAGCTGAAGGATATGTGTATGATGCACTACTTCTTGGGAAAATAAGTGTGACAGAGGATAGATGATATTTTCCTAAGTCAAGGAAAATATACAGTGGGGATATTAAAGAAGTTCAGTATGACATAACACAAATTCATACTTACACCGATGATGAATAAAATAAATGATGAATATTTTGTTGAGATTGATCCACGCTTGATTGGATCACTGATGTATCTAGTTAACACCAGACCCAATTTATACTATGTAGTGAATGTACATTAGTAAATTCATGAGTCAGTCGATATAGACTCACTGGATAGCAGCAAAGCATGTAATGAGATATATATGAGGCACAGTTGGATATGCCTTCGGTGTGGACTTGAGTTTGCAGGGATATGTCAATGTGTATTGGGCAGAGAACACAGTGGACGGAAGGATCACATCCATTTGTTGTTTTACCATGAAGTTTGCCATGGTTTCCTGGTGCAACAGGAAACAAAACTATGTGTCCTTGAGTACCATAGAAGCAAAGTATAGCATTGAGTGTGTGAAGCAGTGTGGCTTCAAAAGCTTCTGACAGATTTACTTGATCATGAGATGGATTCTATGATGATAACCAGAACTGTGTGAAGCTATTTGAGAACCCTGTGTTTCATTATAGATCGAAACACATTGAGATAAAATATCATTTTTCAGAGACATGATGAAAAGGAAAGAAGTACATGTGTAGTACCTTCCTACACATGAGCAGATTGCAGACATATTCACCAAACTGGCTTGGTGAAGAATATCTCTCTAACTGAGAGGGAGTGTTGATGACTACAGCCAAGACAAAGCTCAAGTACTTTTGTGCAAGACTTGGCTTGATGAAGAATGTCTCCCTAGATGAGAGGGAGTTTTGATGATTACAGCTGTGTGAGACATCCTCCAGGACACAGACCTGAGAAAGAACCCCTGAGTTGGGTGTGTGGTTGCTATCTGAGACAGAACTGGAACGTTGTGCAGGCCTCCTCCTTGCAGAGAGTTGAGATGATACTCCATATGATTCTCCTGTGTAACGCAGTGAGAAAGAAGATATGTTGAGTTGGACGTGCTTGTGGTTCAACACAGGTGAATGTGTGAAATCCCATGAGTTGGGTGCATCGTTCTAAGACAGAGATGAAACGATGTATTAGCCTCCTCTGAGCAGAGATTTGAGATGATGAACTTCAGATGACCCTCCTATGTAATGCAGTGAGAAAGAAGATCTGTTGAGTTGGACGTTCTTGTGGATGAGCACAGGTGAATGTGACCCTAGTGGTTTAGCACTGGTGAGTGTGGTTCTCATGTGAGACGCAATGAGATAGAGAGACATCTGTGTGACTAAGCACAGATGGATGTTCCCCTAGTGGTTGAGCACTAGTGGATGTATAAGATATTTTTCTATATTGTTCTTGAGTCGGACTTACTTGTAAGTCTAATTGTTATGTAAAGGGTACAGGTTGGCCCCACCTTAATGTAAAAGATAACTAATATGGTAATTATTAATTATATTTTAAGTTATTGAGGTTGGCCTTGTTGTGCCAATAGACACTTATGTTGACTT
>JZKD02S1830657.1:5317-23720 GCA_000966675.3 Picea glauca
AATAATTGAAGGGGTAAAAGGGGATGTGCACAGTCTACTCTGCACAATGCAGTTTAAAATATTGCACACCAAACAGGCTACGCGATAGAGTTCTCAAAATCACTGCGTAGTGCACAGACTGCCAGATTGTTGCATGCTGTGAATACACACACTAAATAGAAAGATTTACAAATGCAGAATATAATAGAGAAATGATACAAAAAATTGTCAGAAACAAAAAATACTTGATATTAATGAACTTCGGTGCAGTGCACTCGTATTACAAAATACAGTGAAAAAGTGAGCTTCGGCTTTGATACTTGTTATGTCAACTCTTCAACTGTTGTTGGTTCTTGAACTACTTCTCTACATCCCTCTCCCTTTTTCTCTATCTATATATTCATCTCTCTCTCTCTCTTTAACTAAGAAACTCAGACTTATATAAACTTCCTTCAGAAGCTAAGACCGACTCAACATTTAACTCAACCATAAATACGATTGACACTTCAACCACTTAATACAATTCATCTTTATTTATAATTCTCTTTCTTGTCGACTGACTTTTGAGTAAATATGCGACTTTGCACTTGCAGAATTGTCCGACTATCTGACTGACATTTCGACTATTGACAGATTTCGACTGACAGACAAATTGGCGGTGACATGAAGATCTCACCGACTTGTAATTACACTTTCCAACACTCCCCCTTAATTATAACTTGGTGGAGTTACAAAAGAAAATAACATCAAAAATTTGATTTTTTCATTTTACTGTCACTCATTTGTTTCTGCGCGGAATCCTAGACTACTGCGCAGATGCTTAAATGCATCTCTTTCTAAAGCCTTTGTAAAAATGTTTGCAATTTTTTCTTTTCACCTGCAAAATTCTAAGCAGATCAATTCTCTGATGAAATGATACCTTGTATCAATGTGTTTGGTTTTCTTGTGAAAGACATGATTCTTTGATAATATGATGGTTAAATTGTTGTCACAAAAAATTGTAGTTGGTTCTTGTTGTTCATTCAACAAATCTCTTAACATCCTTCTCATCCATATTGCTTGACAAGCTATGCTTGTGGCTGCGATGTAATCTGCTTCTACTGAAGAAAGTGTCACTATGGGCTACTTCCTTGATGCCCATGATACCATACCTTTTCCAAAATGAAAAGTGTACCCGTAGGTACTTTTCCTGTCATCAATACTGCCTCCACAATCACTTTCAGTGTATCCAATGAGTTTGAAATTTTCTGAAGTGGAGTACTTAATGCCAAAATCTTTTGTTCCATTCACATATCTCAGGATTCTCTTTCCCACTTTCCAATGTGATTCTTTTGGAATTTCCATCAACATTGAGATTAGGCTCACTCCATACATAATATTTGGTCTTGTCACTGTTAGATACATAAGACTGCCTACCGGTCTTTTAAACAGTGTGGGATCCACTTTAGACCCTCTACCTTCCTTTCTTAGATTTAATCCTGTTATGACAGGTGTTGGTGCTATTTTTGAGTTTACCATATTGAATCTCTTTAATATTTCACGTGCATACTTGGACTATGAGATAAATATACCAGTTTTGGACTCGTGCACTTCTATTCCCAGAAAATATCTCATAAGTCCCAAATGAGTCATTTCAAATTCATTCTTCATGACTGAACTGAACTCTTCTATGCCAAAATTACCCGTGAATATCAAATCATCCACATATAAACAAACAATTAACACATTATCTTGTTTATTTGATTTTATGTGCAATGTTGGCTCATTTTCACTTCTCTGAAATCCATTCTGTGTGAGATAGGAATCTATGCAATTGTACCAAGCTCTCGGAGCTTGATTTAATCCATACAATGCTTTCTTTAATTTGTATACTTTGTTTTCTTGTCCTGGAACCTCATAACCTTGTGGTTGTTCCACATATACTTCTTCTTATAAGTTTCCATTCAAGAATTTTGACTTTACATCCATCTGATAAACTTGCAATTTGTACTGCACAACAATTGCTAACAATGTTATGACTTTGTCCATGCACGCAATTGGTGCAAATGTTTCATTGTAATCAATTCCAGGTTGTTGTGGAAAGCCTCTCGCAACTAATCTTGCCTTGTACTTATGTATTTTTCCTACTGCATCTTGCTTGGTTTTATAAATCCACTTGACACTTATGACATCTTTATCATCAGGTACATCTACCAATTTCCATGTTTGATTATTCTCTATGCACCTGATTTGTTCATCCATGGCTTGTGCCCATACTTCCTCTTTGACAGTTTCTTCAAAATCTAATAGATCATCTATTTGTGAAAAAAGAGCAAAGACTGAAAATGAATTTGTTGTGTCTTCATTATAGATGTCTCACAGACTTCTTGTCTTTCTTGGTAGAAAACATGCTAATGTTGGATCCAGAGAAGCAAAAGTATTCGGACTGCTTTTTGGTGTTTGTTGTGCTCTAGGTGTGGATTGTGCACTTGTTGTTCTTACCGGAGTATTCTGCGCGGTAATTTGCGTTGCAGTGCTAGGTGTAGACAAAGTTGTGCATTGTATTGTGTTTGGTGTTTGAGACACTTCATCCTCTGCGTCATTATGCTCCATTGTGTCAATTATCTTTACTATATTTTCTATGGTTCCATCCCATGCTTCATTCTCTACGAACTGAACATCGTGGTTGATTATGACTTTTCTTGCGACTAGGTCATATAGCTTGTATCCTTTTGTTTCTTCAGAATACCCAACAAATATGCATTTTTGTCATTCGTTGTCCATATTCCTTATCAGTTCATCTGGAACATGTGCGTATGTGACACAACCAAAAACTCTTAAATGAGACACATTATGCTTTGATCCTGTCCATGCTCCTTGAGAAATTATATTCTTCACACTCTTTATCGGACATCTATTCAAGATGTATACTATAGTTGCTACTGCCTTAGCCCAATACTCATTTGAAAAATGCTTGGCTGTCAACATACTGCGGGCCATTTCTATGATGCTTCTGTTCTTTCTTTTTGTGACACCATTCCATCGTGGTGTGTATCGCATGGTAAAATTCTTGTAGATTCCATGATCTTTACAAAAGTTTTGAAATTCTCTTGATTTGTATTCTCCTCCTTTGTCTGTTCTTAGAAACTTGATGTAATAACCATTATGTTTCTGCACATGTGATTTAAACTGCTGAAAACAACCCAATGCATCATATTTATGCTTTAGAAAATAAATCCATGTCTTTCTTTAGAAATCATCAATGAATGTTAGAAAATAAATACTGCCTCCTATAGATGGAGTTTGCATTGGTCCACAAATGTCAAAATGTATTATTTCTAATGGAGTTTTTTCTCTGTAACACTTTCCAACTGGAAATGATTCTTTGTGTTGCTTGCCAAATATGAAACCTTCACATATCCTTTCTGATTTTTCAATCAATGGTAAACATTTTACCATATCCTTTGCATGTAATAGTTTCAGACCTCTAAAGTTCAAATGTCCAAATTTGAAATGCCATAGCCAGGAGTCATCCTATGTTTCAGATTGGAATGTTGCCTTCATTTCTGCACCATTTTCTCCTTTCTTGATATTGCGCACACTATTTTCTTCATTAGTACTGCACATGATTTCTGATGTAAATGAAGTGTCTAACTTTGCAGTTTTTCTTTTGTCAACAATTTTCGTTGTGATCTTCTTCTTGACTGGATTTAATGTCAATGGGAACATTTTGTTACTTTTCATCTTGATTTTTGCAATAAGTAAATTGCTTGGGCTTTTATCCATAATCACATAGTGATTATCTTCCATGTATATTATGTATCCTTTTTGTAATAGTTGTCCTATACTCATCAAATTATGCTTCAGACCAGAAACATAATATACATCANTTTTGTTCCATTCACATATCTCAGGATTCTCTTTTCCGCTTTCCAATGTGATTCTTTTGGAGTTTCCATGAACATTGAGATTAGGCTCACTCCATACATAATATCAGGTCTTATCGCTGTTAGATACATAAAACTTCCCTCCAGTCTTTTAAACAGTGTGGGATCCACTTTGTACCCTCTACCTTCCTTGCTTAGCTTTAATCCTATTATGACAGGTGTTGGTGCTACTTTTGAGTTTACCATAATGAATCTCTTTAATATTTCATGTGCATACTTGGACTGTGAGATAAATATACCAGTTTTGGACTGGTGCACTTCTATTCCCAGAAAATATCTCATAAGTCCCAAATGAGTCATTTCAAATTCATCCTTCATGACTGATTTGAACTCTTCTATGCCAAAATTACCTGTGAATATCAAATCATCCACATATAAACAAACAATTAACACATTACCTTGTTGATTTGATTTGATGTACAATGTTGGCCCATTTTCACTTCTCTGAAATCCATTCTATGTGAGATAAGAATCTATACGATTGTACCAAGCTCTCGGAGCTTGATTTAATCCATACAATGCTTTCTTTAATCTGTATACTTTGTTTTCTTGTCCTCGAACCTCATAACCTTGTGGTTTTTCAACATATACTTCTTCTTATAAGTTTCCATTCAAGAATGTTTACTTTGCATCCATCTGATAAACTGACCATTTGTACTATGCGACAATTGCTAACACGGTTCTGTTTGTGTCCATGCACGCAATTGGTGCAAATGTTTCATTGTAATCAATTCCATGGTGTTGTGTAAAGCCTCTCACAACTAATCTTGCCTTGTACTTCTGTACTTTTCCTTCTGCATCTTGTTTGGTTTTATAAATCCACTTGACATTTATGACATCCTTATCATCAGGTACATCTACCAATTTCCATGTTTGATTATTCTCTATACACTTGATTTCTTCATCCACAGCCTGTGCCCATACTTCCTCTTTGATAGCTTCTTCAAAAGTTAATGGATCATCTATTTGTGAAAATAGAGCAAAGACTGAAAATGAATTTGTTGTGTCTTCATTATAGATGTCACACCGACTTCTTGTCTTTCTTGGTAGAAAACATGCTAATGTTGGATCTGGAGAAGCAAAAGTATTCGGACTGATTATTGGTGTTTTTTGCGCTCTAGGTGTGGACTGTGCACTTGTTGTTCTTACCGGAGTATTATGCATGGTAATTTGTGTTGCAATGTTAGGTGTAGACGAAGTTGTGCACTATCTTGTGTATGGTGTTTGAGACACTTCATCCTCTGCGTCATTATGCTCCATTGTGTCAATTATCTTTACTGTATTTTCTATGGTTCCATCCCATGCTTCATTCTCTACGAACTAAACATCGTGGTTGATTATGAATTTTCTTGCAATTGGGTCATACAACTTGTATCCTTTTGTTTCTTCAGAATACCCAACAAATATACATTTCTATCCTTCGTTGTCCATCTTCCTTCTCAGTTCATATGGAACATGTGCGTATGCGACGCAACCAAAAACTCTTAAATGAGCCACATTATTCTTTGATCCTATCCATGCTCCCAGAGGAATTATATTCTTCACACTCTTTTTCGGACATATATTCAAGATGTATACTACAGTTTCTACTGCCTCATCCCAATACTCATTCGAAAAATGCTTGGTTGTCAACATACTGTGTGCCATTTCCATGATGGTTATGTTCTTTCTTTCTGCAACACCATTCCTCTCTGGTGTGTATCGTGCGGTAAATTGCTTGTAGATGCCATGATATTTACAAAAGTTTTGGAATTCTCTTGACATGTATTCTCCTCCTTTGTCTGTTCTTAGACACTTGATGTAATAACCACTATGTTTCTCCACAAGTGATTTAAACTGCTGAAAACAACCCAATAAACCATATTTATGATTTAGAAAATAAATCCATGTCTTTCTTGAGAAATCATAAATGAATGTTAGAAAATAAATACTGCCTCCTATAGACATAGTTTACATTGGTCCACAAATGTCAGAATGTATTATTTCTAGTGGAGCTTTTTCTCTGTAAGACTTTCCAACTGGAAATGATTCTCTGTGTTGCTTGCCAAATATGCAACCTTCACATATCCTTTCTGGTTTTTCAATCAATGGTAAACCTTCTACCATATCCTTTGCATGTAATAGTTTCATACCTCCAAAGTTCAAATGTCCAAATCTAAAATGCCATAGACAAAAGTCATCCTGTGTTTCAGATTGGAATGTTTCCTTCACTTCTGTGCCATTTTCTCCTTTCTTGATACTGCACGCACTATTTTCATCATTAGTACTGCACATGCTTTCTACTGTAAATGCAGTGTCTAACTGTGCACTTTTTCTTTTGTCAACAATTGTGTTGTGATCTTCTTCTTGACTGGATTTAATGTCAATGGGAACATTCTGTTACTTTTCATCTGGATTTTTTCAATAAGTAAATTGCTTGGGCTTTTATCCATAATCACACAATGATTATATTCCATGTAGATTATGTATCCTTTTTGTAATATTTGTCTTGTACTCATCAAATTATGCTTCAGACTAGAAACAAAATATACATAAGACATAACTCTCTCTTCTCCTTGTCTAGTTAAAATATTTATACTTCCTTTGCCTAAGACAGTGACTTGGATATATGTTCCAAGTGTAACCTTTGTCTAGACTGACTCATCCAAACTAGAAAACAATTCTATGTTTCCTGTCATGTGGTTACTGCATCCTAAATCAAAATACCATATGTCACATGAAATTACTTGAACAACATTCCATTCAACTGGTGACACTATATTAGACATTTCTTTTGTGCTAGACATAGCTACAATGCATGCCATAAACAAAGGTTGATTTTGGTTATTTGTGTTGTGAGGTTGATCTTGACTTTGCTTGTTTTGATTATACTGTCTCTTTCTGCACTCATATGCATAATGCCCATACTTTTTACAGTAATGGCATTGAATCTTTGATTTGTCAGTTTTTTGACAAGTTGACTGGTCGGTACTTGGATTTTGACCTCTTCCACCAGTATTTCCAAAATTGCTACTGCATCCACTTTTGTGAGAACTTCTTCCTATGCCTCTAGAGTTAGTTCTCCCCCTTCCCCTTCCATGGCCTATAGTTGACTATGTGGAAAAAGCGTTTTCTAATGACATATTTGACCGGTTCAATCTATGTTCATGATTGACAAGGGAAGCTTGCAATTCATCTAGACTGAACTGACTCAGATCTTTTCCTTCTTCTAGAGTTACAACTAGAGTATCAAATTTAGGAGGAAGACTTCTAAGAACTTTCTCAACAACTTTTCTATCATCTATGGTTTCACCATGAGACTTAATCTGATTTATCAGTCCAATGACGTGTATGTAGAAAGAATCTACTGTGTCTGAATCTTTCATTGACATTGTTTCAAAATCTCTTCTAAGAATATGAAGTTTTGTAGTTTTTACTTTATCCATACCTTGATAATCGATTTGTAATATATCCCATGCTTCCTTGGCTTGCTTTTCTGATGCAACTCTTGGAAGTATGCTCTCATGCATGGCTTGATGTATATAAAACAATGCCTTTCCATCTTTCGTTCTTTGTTATTTCGAGACATCTTTCTCAGCTTGTGTGAGGGAATTATATTTTTCTTGATATTCCGGTTCAACATAACCATTTTCGACTATCTCCCATACATCTTAACCTCGGAACAAAGCTTTCATGGTCAAGGACCACATCTCATAGTTTTTTCCTGTAGAAGTAGGAGGTTGCAGATTTGAGGTAGAAGCCATTTTTTAACTTTCAACAGAGTTTCTGCTCTGACAAATTCGTTCTAGTAGAACTTGCTCTGATACAAAATTTGAAGGGGTAAAAGGGGAATGCGTGAAGTCTACTCTGTGCAGTACAGTTTAAAATACTGCACACCAAAAAGGCTACGTGACAGAGTTCTTAAGATCACTGCACAATGCATAGAATGCCCGATTGTTGCATGCTATGAATAGACACACTAAATAGAAATATTTACAAATGCAGAATATAATAGAAAAAAAACATAGAAGCTTGTCAGAAACACAAAATAATTGATATTAATGAACTTCGGCGCAGTGCGCTCAGATTACAATATACAGTGACAAAGTGAGCTTCAGCTCTGATACTTGTTCTATCAACTCTTCAGCTGTTGTTGGTTCTTGAGATGCTTCTCTGCATCCCTCTCCCTTTTTCTCTACCTATCTATTCATCTCTCTCTCTCTCTCTCTCTTTAAGTAAGAAACTCATACTTATATAGACTTCCTTGAAAAGCTAAGACTGAATCAACATTTAACTCAACCATACATACGACATACTCTTCAACCACTTAATTTAATTTGAGAAGATATAATTTGGCTTCATTTATAATTCTACTTCCCGACTAACTTTTGAGGAAATATGTGACTTTGCACTTGCAGACTTGTCTGACTGTCTGACTGACATTTCGACTACTGACAGATTTCGACTGATAGACAAATCGACGGTGACGTGAATATATCACCGACTTGTAATTACAATTTCCGACAATAATGAGCCTCTTTATTGCGAGGACCCATCATATCATCGTGTACATTCGTACCTCTTATCCAAGATATAATACTAGACTGCATTTATTGATCTTGTAAATGCCATACACAGGTATAAGTAAACATTTTTAATAATTTTCTATATTTGAACAATTATGACCTGGATTATCAGTTTTATGCCATACAGACTAATCATGTACTTTACACATTTTCTACAGGTTATATTCTTTACGGATCACGTATTGGATGTAAATAGGAAAGGTATTTGATTTCCTTTCCTAAGCTCTAAAGGAGGAAGACATAGATATACTTTTCTTTTAATATCTTTGGTCTTGGCATGTTTCCATAGTTGAAATCTCTTTAGAAACTCGATTCTATGTAACTAGAACAATTATTAGAACACCCATATGCATGTAATATTTTATCTTGACTTTGAGAAGCAAATGTTTGTACTCAATAATTCCATACTATTTCTAATATAATTTCCAATCATTCGATGACGTTACTATATGTTTCCTGGTTGATTTAGAAGTTTCTCATTATAGGAAAGTATACAGATTTACATTACAATTATCCAAACATGTGATAAATCCCTATATGATTTCTTTGTTCTGATCTTATTATATCATTCATAGTAATCAGTAAAAAATGCACACCAGAAAATATAGAAGAAAATAATAATAACATGAGAAGTATACATATATAAAATGGAACCTGGGAAAAAAGGAGGAACAACAAATTTCAACCCATCCGTAGAGTGGATAATCCAAATTACCTGATCCATTCACCCCCAAGCCTGGTCATGAATCCATAAGGGTGAAATGAGCCTCATGTTCCAACAATCCTTTTGTATTTTAGCAGTTGCCTAACACCTCAGTGCTCACACAATGACTGCTTGGTTTATTTTCTTTATTTGTAAAAATTTTCTAGAGATTCCTTTTTCTCTTCCACATTCTAAGCATCATCCTTCCTCCTCAAACATGTGTATATATATTCATTTTCCCANAGTGTGGGATCCACTTTGTACCCTCTACCTTCCTTGCTTAGCTTTAATCCTATTATGACAGGTGTTGGTGCTACTTTTGAGTTTACCATAATGAATCTCTTTAATATTTCATGTGCATACTTGGACTGTGAGATAAATATACCAGTTTTGGACTGGTGCACTTCTATTCCCAGAAAATATCTCATAAGTCCCAAATGAGTCATTTCAAATTCATCCTTCATGACTGATTTGAACTCTTCTATGCCAAAATTACCTGTGAATATCAAATCATCCACATATAAACAAACAATTAACACATTACCTTGTTGATTTGATTTGATGTACAATGTTGGCCCATTTTCACTTCTCTGAAATCCATTCTATGTGAGATAAGAATCTATACGATTGTACCAAGCTCTCGGAGCTTGATTTAATCCATACAATGCTTTCTTTAATCTGTATACTTTGTTTTCTTGTCCTCGAACCTCATAACCTTGTGGTTTTTCAACATATACTTCTTCTTATAAGTTTCCATTCAAGAATGTTTACTTTGCATCCATCTGATAAACTGACCATTTGTACTATGCGACAATTGCTAACACGGTTCTGTTTGTGTCCATGCACGCAATTGGTGCAAATGTTTCATTGTAATCAATTCCATGGTGTTGTGTAAAGCCTCTCACAACTAATCTTGCCTTGTACTTCTGTACTTTTCCTTCTGCATCTTGTTTGGTTTTATAAATCCACTTGACATTTATGACATCCTTATCATCAGGTACATCTACCAATTTCCATGTTTGATTATTCTCTATACACTTGATTTCTTCATCCACAGCCTGTGCCCATACTTCCTCTTTGATAGCTTCTTCAAAAGTTAATGGATCATCTATTTGTGAAAATAGAGCAAAGACTGAAAATGAATTTGTTGTGTCTTCATTATAGATGTCACACCGACTTCTTGTCTTTCTTGGTAGAAAACATGCTAATGTTGGATCTGGAGAAGCAAAAGTATTCGGACTGATTATTGGTGTTTTTTGCGCTCTAGGTGTGGACTGTGCACTTGTTGTTCTTACCGGAGTATTATGCATGGTAATTTGTGTTGCAATGTTAGGTGTAGACGAAGTTGTGCACTATCTTGTGTATGGTGTTTGAGACACTTCATCCTCTGCGTCATTATGCTCCATTGTGTCAATTATCTTTACTGTATTTTCTATGGTTCCATCCCATGCTTCATTCTCTACGAACTAAACATCGTGGTTGATTATGAATTTTCTTGCAATTGGGTCATACAACTTGTATCCTTTTGTTTCTTCAGAATACCCAACAAATATACATTTCTATCCTTCGTTGTCCATCTTCCTTCTCAGTTCATATGGAACATGTGCGTATGCGACGCAACCAAAAACTCTTAAATGAGCCACATTATTCTTTGATCCTATCCATGCTCCCAGAGGAATTATATTCTTCACACTCTTTTTCGGACATATATTCAAGATGTATACTACAGTTTCTACTGCCTCATCCCAATACTCATTCGAAAAATGCTTGGTTGTCAACATACTGTGTGCCATTTCCATGATGGTTATGTTCTTTCTTTCTGCAACACCATTCCTCTCTGGTGTGTATCGTGCGGTAAATTGCTTGTAGATGCCATGATATTTACAAAAGTTTTGGAATTCTCTTGACATGTATTCTCCTCCTTTGTCTGTTCTTAGACACTTGATGTAATAACCACTATGTTTCTCCACAAGTGATTTAAACTGCTGAAAACAACCCAATAAACCATATTTATGATTTAGAAAATAAATCCATGTCTTTCTTGAGAAATCATAAATGAATGTTAGAAAATAAATACTGCCTCCTATAGACATAGTTTACATTGGTCCACAAATGTCAGAATGTATTATTTCTAGTGGAGCTTTTTCTCTGTAAGACTTTCCAACTGGAAATGATTCTCTGTGTTGCTTGCCAAATATGCAACCTTCACATATCCTTTCTGGTTTTTCAATCAATGGTAAACCTTCTACCATATCCTTTGCATGTAATAGTTTCATACCTCCAAAGTTCAAATGTCCAAATCTAAAATGCCATAGACAAAAGTCATCCTGTGTTTCAGATTGGAATGTTTCCTTCACTTCTGTGCCATTTTCTCCTTTCTTGATACTGCACGCACTATTTTCATCATTAGTACTGCACATGCTTTCTACTGTAAATGCAGTGTCTAACTGTGCACTTTTTCTTTTGTCAACAATTGTGTTGTGATCTTCTTCTTGACTGGATTTAATGTCAATGGGAACATTCTGTTACTTTTCATCTGGATTTTTTCAATAAGTAAATTGCTTGGGCTTTTATCCATAATCACACAATGATTATATTCCATGTAGATTATGTA
Source organism: Picea glauca (assembly GCA_000966675.3). NCBI lineage: Eukaryota > Viridiplantae > Streptophyta > Pinopsida > Pinales > Pinaceae > Picea > Picea glauca. Next base: position 17,105 of record JZKD02S1830657.1, read on the forward strand.
TCCTTTTTGTAATATTTGTCTTGTACTCATCAAATTATGCTTCAGACTAGAAACAAAATATACATAAGACATAACTCTCTCTTCTCCTTGTCTAGTTAAAATATTTATACTTCCTTTGCCTAAGACAGTGACTTGGATATATGTTCCAAGTGTAACCTTTGTCTAGACTGACTCATCCAAACTAGAAAACAATTCTATGTTTCCTGTCATGTGGTTACTGCATCCTAAATCAAAATACCATATGTCACATGAAATTACTTGAACAACATTCCATTCAACTGGTGACACTATATTAGACATTTCTTTTGTGCTAGACATAGCTACAATGCATGCCATAAACAAAGGTTGATTTTGGTTATTTGTGTTGTGAGGTTGATCTTGACTTTGCTTGTTTTGATTATACTGTCTCTTTCTGCACTCATATGCATAATGCCCATACTTTTTACAGTAATGGCATTGAATCTTTGATTTGTCAGTTTTTTGACAAGTTGACTGGTCGGTACTTGGATTTTGACCTCTTCCACCAGTATTTCCAAAATTGCTACTGCATCCACTTTTGTGAGAACTTCTTCCTATGCCTCTAGAGTTAGTTCTCCCCCTTCCCCTTCCATGGCCTATAGTTGACTATGTGGAAAAAGCGTTTTCTAATGACATATTTGACCGGTTCAATCTATGTTCATGATTGACAAGGGAAGCTTGCAATTCATCTAGACTGAACTGACTCAGATCTTTTCCTTCTTCTAGAGTTACAACTAGAGTATCAAATTTAGGAGGAAGACTTCTAAGAACTTTCTCAACAACTTTTCTATCATCTATGGTTTCACCATGAGACTTAATCTGATTTATCAGTCCAATGACGTGTATGTAGAAAGAATCTACTGTGTCTGAATCTTTCATTGACATTGTTTCAAAATCTCTTCTAAGAATATGAAGTTTTGTAGTTTTTACTTTATCCATACCTTGATAATCGATTTGTAATATATCCCATGCTTCCTTGGCTTGCTTTTCTGATGCAACTCTTGGAAGTATGCTCTCATGCATGGCTTGATGTATATAAAACAATGCCTTTCCATCTTTCGTTCTTTGTTATTTCGAGACATCTTTCTCAGCTTGTGTGAGGGAATTATATTTTTCTTGATATTCCGGTTCAACATAACCATTTTCGACTATCTCCCATACATCTTAACCTCGGAACAAAGCTTTCATGGTCAAGGACCACATCTCATAGTTTTTTCCTGTAGAAGTAGGAGGTTGCAGATTTGAGGTAGAAGCCATTTTTTAACTTTCAACAGAGTTTCTGCTCTGACAAATTCGTTCTAGTAGAACTTGCTCTGATACAAAATTTGAAGGGGTAAAAGGGGAATGCGTGAAGTCTACTCTGTGCAGTACAGTTTAAAATACTGCACACCAAAAAGGCTACGTGACAGAGTTCTTAAGATCACTGCACAATGCATAGAATGCCCGATTGTTGCATGCTATGAATAGACACACTAAATAGAAATATTTACAAATGCAGAATATAATAGAAAAAAAACATAGAAGCTTGTCAGAAACACAAAATAATTGATATTAATGAACTTCGGCGCAGTGCGCTCAGATTACAATATACAGTGACAAAGTGAGCTTCAGCTCTGATACTTGTTCTATCAACTCTTCAGCTGTTGTTGGTTCTTGAGATGCTTCTCTGCATCCCTCTCCCTTTTTCTCTACCTATCTATTCATCTCTCTCTCTCTCTCTCTCTTTAAGTAAGAAACTCATACTTATATAGACTTCCTTGAAAAGCTAAGACTGAATCAACATTTAACTCAACCATACATACGACATACTCTTCAACCACTTAATTTAATTTGAGAAGATATAATTTGGCTTCATTTATAATTCTACTTCCCGACTAACTTTTGAGGAAATATGTGACTTTGCACTTGCAGACTTGTCTGACTGTCTGACTGACATTTCGACTACTGACAGATTTCGACTGATAGACAAATCGACGGTGACGTGAATATATCACCGACTTGTAATTACAATTTCCGACAATAATGAGCCTCTTTATTGCGAGGACCCATCATATCATCGTGTACATTCGTACCTCTTATCCAAGATATAATACTAGGCTACATTTCTTGATCTTGTAAATGCCATACACAGGTATAAGTAAACGTTTTTAATAATTTTCTATATTTGAACAATTATGACCTGGATTATCAGTTTTATGCCATACAGACTAATCATGTACTTTACACATTTTCTACAGGTTATATTCCTTACGAATCACGTATTGGATGTAAATAGGAAAGGTATTCGATTTCCTTTCCTAATCTCTAAAGGAGGAAGACATAGATATACTTTTCTTTTAATATCTTTGGTCTTGGCATGTTTCCATAGTTGAAATCTCTTTAGAAACTCGATTCTATGTAACTGGAACAATTATTAGAACACCCATATGCATGTAATATTTTATCTTGACTTTGAGAAGAAAATGTTTGTACTCAATAATTCCATACTATTTCTAATATAATTTCCAATCATTCGATGACGTTACTATATGTTTTCTGGTTGATTTAGAAGTTTCTCATTATAGGAAAGTATACAGATTTACATTACAATTATCTAAACATGTGATAAATCCCTATATGATTTCTCTGTTTTGATCTTATTATATCATTCATAGTAATCAGTAAAAAATGCACACCAGAAAATATAGAAGAAAATAATAATAACATGAGAAGTATACATATATAAAATGGAACCTGGGAAAAAAGGAGGAACAACAAATTTCAACCCATCCGTAGAGTGGATAATCCAAATTACCTGATCCATTCACCCCCAAGCCTGGTCATGAATCCATAAGGGTGAAATGAGCCTCATGTTCCAACAATCCTTTTGTATTTTAGCAGTTGCCTAACACCTCAGTGCTCACACAATGACTGCTTGGTTTATTTTCTTTATTTGTAAAAATTTTCTAGAGATTCCTTTTTCTCTTCCACATTCTAAGCATCATCCTTCCTCCTCAAACATGTGTATATATATTCATTTTCCCANGCTTTTATCCATAATCACATAGTGATTATCTTCCATGTATATTATGTATCCTTTTTGTAATAGTTGTCCTATACTCATCAAATTATGCTTCAGACCAGAAACATAATATACATCATACATAACTCTCTCTTCTCCTTGTCTGGTCAAAATATTTATACTTCCTTTGCCTAAGACAATGACTTGGATATATGTTCCAAGTGTAACCTTGGTCTTGACTGACTCATCCAAACTAGAAAACAATTCTATGTTTCCTGTCATGTGGTTATTGCATCCTGAATCAAAATACCATATGTCACATGGAATTGCTTGAGCAACATTGCATTCAACTGGTGACACTATATTAGACATTTATTCTGCACTAGACATAGCTACAACGGATGCCATAAACATAGGCCGATTTTGGTTATTTGTGTTGTGAGGTTGATCTTGACTTTTCTTGTTCTGATTATACTTTCTCTTTGTGCACTCATATGCATAATGTACATACTTTTTACAGTAATGGCATTGAGTCTTTGATTTGTCATTTTTTTGACAAGTTGACTGGTCGGTACTTGGATTTTGACCTCTTCCACCAGTATTTCCAGAATTGCTACTGCATCCACTTCTGTGAGAAATTCTTCCTCTGCCTCTAGAGTTAGCTCTCCCCCTTCCTCTTCCATGGCCTATAGTTGACTATGTGGAATTTTTTTTTTCTAATGACATATTTGATCGGTTCAATCTATGTTCATGATTGACGAGGGAAGCTTGCAGTTCATCTAGATTGAACTGACTCAGATCTTTTCCTTCTTCTAGAGTTACAACTAGAGTATCAAATTCATGAGGAAGACTTCTAAGAATTTTCACAGCAACTTTTATATCATCTATGGTTTCACCATGAGACTTAATCTGATTTATCAGTCCAACGATGTGTGTGTAGAAAGAATCTACCGTGTTTGAATCTTTCCTTGACATAGTTTCAAAATCTCTTCTAAGAATCTGAAGTTTTGCAGTTTTTACTTTATCCATACCTTGATAAGCGGTTCATAATATATCCCATGCTTCCTTGGCTTTCTTTGTTGATGCAACTCTTGTAAGTATGCTTTCATGCATGGCTTGATGTATATAAAACAACGTCTTTCCATCTTTCTCTCTTTGTTCTTTCATGACATCTTTCTCAGCTTGTGTGAGGGTGTTATATTTTTCCTGATCTGCCGATTCAACATAACCATTTTTGACTATCTCCCATACATATTGACCTCGAAACAAAGCCTTCATGGTCAAGGAACACATCTCATAGTTTTTTCCTGTAGAAGTTGGAGGTTGCAGATTTGAGGTAGAAGCCATTTTTTAACTTTCAACAGAGTTTCTACTCTGACAAAATCGTTCTGGTAGAACCGGATCTGATACCAAATTTGAAGGGGTAAAAGGGGGATGTGCGCAGTCTACTTTGCCCAACACATTTTAAAATACTGCACACCAAAAAGGCTATGCGACAGAGTTCTTAAGATCACTATGCAGTGCACAGACTGCCAGATTGTTGCATGTTGTGAATATACACACTAAATAGAAAGATTTTCAAATGCGGAATATAATAGAAAAATAACAAAGAAACTTTTCAGAAACACAAATCACTTGATATTAATGAAATTCGGCACAGTATGCTCGAATTACAAAATACAGTGACAAAGTGAGCTTCGGCTCTGATACTTTTTCTGTCAAGTCTTCAACTACTGTTGGTTCTTGAACTACTTCTCTGCATCTCTCTCTCTCTCTCTCTCTCTCTCTCTCTCTCTCTCTCTAACTAAGAAACTCGGACTTATATAGACTTCCTTCAAAAGCTAAGACTGACTCAACATTTAACTCAACCATAAATACGACTGAATCTTCAACCACTTAATTTAATTCGAGAATATAGAATTCACCTTCATTTATAGTTCTCCTACTTTCCGACTAACTTTTGAGGAAATATGCGACTTTGCACTTGTAGACTTGTTAGACTGTCTGACTGTCATTTCGACTACTGACAGATTTCGACTGATAGACAAATCGACAATGATGTGAATATATCACCAACTTGTAATTACAATTTCCAACAATAATGGGCCTCTTTATTGTGAGGACCCATCATATTCTCATGTACATTTGTACCTCTTAGCCAAGATATAATACCAGACTACATTTCTTTATCTTGGAAATGCCATACACATGTATAAGTAAATGTTTTTAATAATTTTTTGTATTTGAACAATTATGACCTGGATTATCAGTTTTATTCCATACAAACTAATCATGTACTTTACACATTTTCTATAGGTTATAGTCCTTACGGATCGCGTATTGGATGTAAATAAGAAAGGTATTCGAATTCCTTTCCTAAGCTCTAAAGGAGGAAGACATAGATATACTTTTATTTTAATATGTTTGGTCTTGGCATGTTTCCATAGTTGAAATATCTTTAGAAACTCGATTCTATGTAACTGGAACAATTATTAGAACACCCATATGCATGTAATATTTTATCTTGACTTTGAGAAGAAAATGTTTGTACTCAATAATTCCATACTATTTATAATATAATTTCCAATCATTGGATGGCGTTACTATATGTTTCCTGGTTGATTTAGAAGTTTCTCATTATAGGAAAGTATACAAATTTACATTACAATTATCTAAACATGTGATAAATCCCTATATGATTTCTTTGTTCTGATCTTATTATATCATTCATAGTAATCAGTAAAAAATGCACACCAGAAAATATACGAGAAAATAATAATAACATGAGAAGTATACATATATAAAATGGAACCTGGGAAAAAAGGAGGAACAACAAAGTTCAACCCATCCGTAGAGTGTATAATCCAAATTACTTGATTCATTCACCCCTAAGCCTGGTCATGAATCCATAAGGGTGAAATGAGCCTCATGTTCCAACAATCCTTTTGTATTTCAGTAGTTTCCTAACACCTCAGTGTTCACACAACGACTCCTTGGTTTATTTTCTTTATCTATAAAAATTTTCTAGAGATTCCTTTCTCTCTTCAACATTCTAAGCATCGTCCTTCCTCCTCAAACATGTGTATATATATTCATTTTCCCAGGTCTTATTTTTCTCCAAGCTTTTTTCCTTCCTTCGGAATTTTCGTTGCTTTGGAAATGCATGATTTTCAGGGTGTGTGAATTACCAAAATTGACTTCTGACACATGTCCTTCCATGCCTAGGGTTAGCTGCAACATGTTCCCCACTCATGGATTCATGATCATCTCTTTCTAACTTGGTTGTTCCTTCTATCCCCTTTATTAATTAAATAAAAATATTTGTTTGTTACATCTGTCCACATTAAAATATACTTCACAATTCAATGTTTTGCCTATAATTTACATTATCAACAGTTAGTTTTCTCCTATTGATCCTAAAATCGAATTTTTCACTTAAGGAAATTATTTAACTTACTAAATAATTTATTTTGGGGGTATCGCAATTAAGATCAAAGTTGGGACAAAATGGTCGCCATATTTAAATGTAAGTTCAAGCCTAAAGATTATCAATTGAATTGTTTTAGACAATTACAAAACATAAAACATAAAACTATG
>JZKD02S1830657.1:60028-89376 GCA_000966675.3 Picea glauca
CCATAACTTCAACAACTCATCGATGAGAGGCTCAATATATACGTTCATATATTTAACCTGGTACCTACTTGATTGGTTCAACCTAATGCATGATTAATTATACTTATCTAGATGTTGTGATATATAAAAGAAATAATCACCATGCACGAAACAAAGAAATGAAATATTTTGCCATGCTTTAATGAAAATAAAAGATAATTAAATACCTAGAACAATCATTGCCAACATTGTGTGCTCTCTCTTGATCGAAATACAAGGAGGAAGGTTATTGTTTATAACAAAAACAGGCCACACTGAATACGTAGAACGAAGCTCTCCAAATGGATTAACACCATCAACTGCCAATGAAAGTCTAACATTATGAGGTTCTTCTTTAAAAATTGGCCACTTTTCTTTGATGTAGTTCAATGCAGAACCATCTGTAGGAATTCGAAGAACATCGTCTCAACTTTTTTTCTTTGCATGGAAATCCATAAACTGTGCTATACTTTGGCACCTGAACAACCGCTGGAAACGTGGAATTATCGTAATATAACGAAGAACTTTGCGAGACACCTTCTTTGACGCTTTATCGGTTTGATATCTACTTATTTGACATACTGAGGATTCATTTTCTAATTCATATTGTCCATAATATATGATATGATCATTAGGACATGGATCAATAACATGATAGTCCATTCCAATTTCTTTCATAATCACAGATATTTCTCGATATGTGTGTGGCAAAATATTTGACGTCAGTAATAGAAAATCACCTAAAAATCTACAAAATTCTAAAAAATAAGTCAATGTAAACAATATTGATCATCAATATATCATCCAATATACTAATTTACAAATTGTAAAACAATAGCAATATAGGAAAAAATTGAACGTTTTAAGTATTTGTGAACATGCAAGCATAAATAATTAACAAATTAAATACCTTAGTATCTATGTGAGACATGTGTTTGATAAACCATTCAAAACCTTCAGGTTCACCAGCAACAATATAGAAGATAAAAGATTTGTTGTTGAGCCTTCATAAAGAGGTTGACGTGACTTCTCGAGTAGAGGATCAACATCATGACTATAATCCTGGTTGTCCTCATCCATTGGAGAAAATGTGTCTTGGATCAATCTATGTATCTCATCTTCCTGATTTGAATCACTAACGTTATCTCCATCCATGTCATCATTAATAACTTGATCATCAGCTTCAATATTCTAATCTCGAAGTTCATCTCCATGTAAAGTAGTATTTCTTCTAGTACTTGGAAAATAACTCTCTGGAGGTCGACACTTTGGGGGCATTGTCTATATATTTAAAAACAACATAGAAAATTTAGTGTGTATAGAAAATATAAAAATCCCGATAAGAAATATTACTAAAATTCATGACATACTGATTATTACAGAGAATACATTAAATATTGAATCCTCTTACCAAGGGACAATATTCATAACCCCCTTTGGCATGCCCCTTCTCCCTACAATGTTTTTGGGATATTTTTATTAAAAGTCTTCTATTTTGCAAGCCTCTGCAATCATAGCAAGGGAAATAACATTTTCCATCACCCCTCACCTCTAATGCCACTCTTAACTGAGCAAGCTTCTTGTCATTTTTGTTCATTGTGACAAATCCTTGTCCTGACAAGTAATTGTCTTACCTACACCATACCAAACATTAAGTTGTCAATTTTTTATATTTTGGTTACTCCTTTCAATTATGATATGTTTATTTACAGTGACCTAAATATTTATAATAAGGTCAACATATTTATAATAAGGTGATCATATGTGTAGAGGATCAACATCATGACGACATAGATAACATCTTTATAATAAGGTTATATGTGTACAAATGTTTTCTTTATATAATAACGACATATACACCTAACATAAGTTTAGGGTTAGTGTTTATTTATCTTATTAGTCCCTGCTAAATCAGGGAATATAGCAATCGATTACTATCATTTCACCGATTAGGGTTGAGTTTCAAGAGCCATTCCATATCTTTATCAATGAAAAGAGAGAGAGAGAGATTATAGCTATAATTGAAGGGAAATGGATATGTGGATTCCGTAAACCTAGAATATTATGGAATCCACATACCCTTTTCCATAGAATATACCAACTAGATCGAAAAACCAAAGACATGAAATATGGTACACACATATTATATTATCAAGGAAAAAACAACCTAAATGCAATTTGGACATTTGAAAAAAAAATTACAAGTTAAATGAGTACATCAATAAAAAATAACATACTAACCTTGCAAGTTCAAAATCCAAGCTATGTAGATCGAGAGTTGGATTTGTTCAACCGGTGGGTGACGGAAAAAATAAACAGCTCAAACAAAAGCCAAGAACAGTGTCACAACTATAGCAATTGTGTCACAAAGTCTCTTAAAGTCATGTATATATAGATAAAATAGTCAACTAGCCGTTAACACCGACCAATGAGATAGGTAAACTTTTCGTCGTTATTTCCACGAAAGATCGTCGCTATAGCGACAAAAATCCCGACTAGGTTAAATTAATATTTTCGTCGATATTGCGACGAACTTTCATGGCAATATCCACGAAAATCCCGCCCTGTTTAAAAAAATGATGAAACTAGTGGAAGCATGGAAAATTTTCATGGAATAATCCACCCATCTGTAGTAGTGTGGTTGAACGCATTTTTTTTCCTTATTAATGCCAATAAGAGAACCTGTGTGATGAGTTGTCGCTAGTAAAATCATAATGAATGTGTATTGGGAATGGAGGGAATGTGGCGGGGATTGAAGAGAGCGATAAATGTTTTGAAAATTTTGTGAACCCGGGTATAGTGAAGCTTGCAAGTTCCAGGAGTCCAGGTTGGAATTGTAAATCACGGAGGTGTTGGGTGAAAAATGTATATCAAGAAAGTGTTGGGTGAAAAATGTATATCACAATACACGGGGCATAAAAAATTGATAGCACTAAGTCGGGACCCCACATTGAGATAATTGGATAAGTGTTTAAAGGGATGACAGTCAGTCGGGCTCATGATGTGAAGATATATATCGAGATGAGGATCTGGTAGTCCGCTGACCGGGGAACCCGTGACCAATCTAGGACATCGAGAAAGTCAAGTTCAAGTTTAAAGAGATTTTGTTTATATTTATTTAAAATGTATTCATATTAATGTATCTTAATAGATTATTTGTGGTCCAAATGTAAACCATGTTCGAATTTGAAGGGGGTTTTCAGCTCGCAAATTTTGCTCAAACCCATAAGCAATAGACAAAAAATATATGACTTAACATTTTGTATATGGAAGCAAATTTTGAAATATAGGAAGTTGAAATATATGTATAATATTAAACACGAACATGACCCCAACATATACAGGGAAATGAGTTAATTTAAAAATAAATACAAAATTCAAAAGACAACACCAAACATTGAAGATCACCATAGAAAAACCTTAAATATTTATATTCAGATAAACTCGGTTACAAAATACATTTGAGAATATTTCCGAAAATAGTTGTCTTGGAATTTGTAAAAAAATATATAGTTTAGTACATATTCTATGAAATATAAATGTGTTTGCCATAATGACTAGGATTGGGGCTCCTGCATAATACAAAGAAAAGATGTACAAGAATAAAGTTAGTAGAAAGAATAAAGTCGACGATGGAAAACATCAAGACCTGGAAGGAAGAAAGAGAAAATTGCCAGTCCTCAATTAAATCTTTGTTAGAGTAACTGGATGAAGACATTGACAAAGATAGAAGAATGTGATCAATATCAACTTACCATGATGGTGTCCCATGCCTTGTCATTTTCTCGCTAATTTCCTTTTATGGATTTCATGGGTGGTTATGGGAATCATTTGAAGCACCCTTTTCCCTTCATTGGTAATCTAGTCGACAACCTTTTTGAGCCACTCTTCGATGTATATCCTCATGAGCGCCACGTTGATTTCATGCCGGATTTTTATATTGAATAATTCACTTTCCAAGTCCCTTAGATCAATAGAGAGGTTGTGCAATGCTTCTTGAATATCTTGGGTTTTTTTTTTGTCAGTAAAAAAGGATAGGACCTGTTATATTATCATTATCAAGTTACAATGACTGTTTACGAAGCCAGCTGTCCTGCCTAAATAGGAAACTGAGATAGCTGGGCATCCTGTGCCATTTGATTCCCAGTAAACAAAACTATCAGAGTACCATCCTGCCCGAAGGAAACCAGGACTGCCACCCATTAAGTTTAAATTGTATGTCAAAAACTAGTTGCAAAAGAACTAAGATCTAACTGGGCAAAAGCTTGGTTTGAAAATAGAAAACATTTCTAACCAAGAAAATCATTGAACCTCTTATCCGATGAGCTCATCCTCGTCCCCGTGCTTTCTCCATCCTTCTAGAAACACGTAAGCCTACGCACACGTTGGGCATTGCCGTTTAGGAAGAGTTGTGGAATGAGCTGCGAACAACATGTCGAGTCGTTGATCAATTTGGGTGAGGCGAAAGACCTGGTCATCCAGCAGACTCCTCGGATCAAAGATGAGAGCGAGGTACCCCAAGTTGGTGAAGAATTGATGGTCCTTCTAGTGGATGTCGATGGAGGCTGGGGAAATGGGCCTTGTTGCTCCCTCACTTGCAAATGTCCGTCGGTTGGAAAGTTGGGTTGCTGCCTCCATAGGTGCACTGGGGGGTGAGTCTTTGCTTCCCTTTGTGCGGTACGAGGTCCCTTATTCTACATAGTAGGTGATAAAATTCTCCACTGGGCTATTGGCTCTGGAATCAAGCAGTTTGCCCGAAGGTGGAAGCTTGTCATCTGAGCCAAGATCGGTGGGTGGATTCCAATTGTCCGGGACTATGAATAGAGGGATATTGGGATAGCTTTGCATGGCATCTTCCAAGGTAATATCTTCCATGTACAACATTGGAAGCGTTCGTTATTTCTTACGCCTTTGGAGGGACGCCATGGCTAACACCTGCTCAAATTTCTTCTTTCTCTGGTGGCGAGATTCGGCTGTGTACCAAGAGGCACCCCTACGCATCTTACCTCGTTCTCTGGGCATGGTGGAGACCCTAGAGATGACCAGGGTTCCTTGCGGGTGGAAGGCTCTGCTCCAGAGCTTCAAAGGGTCCCCAAACTGCTGTTCTGGTGAAATGAACTCTGCACTCGACGTTGCGATGGGTGAATGTCGCTCCATTCTATCAAGGCGGGTGATAAGGAGGAGGGAAACCATGACCTCCATAGCCATTAAGGCTTGCTTCTAAGTGCACTGGTGCATTGTACCGATCACTTGCGCGAAGGGGCTCATCGCCTGGAATTGGCTGCGTGGATTCATACTTGGTTAATGACTGCGGGGATGGTCGCCGGTGGATGTATTAATGATGCATCCCGACATTGTCCTGCATGGCTCCGGTTTGCGACGTGGCACCCCATCCAGGGAAATATCTTAGTTTTTAATTGAATAACCAACTAGCCATTTTTTCACGTCATCTTCACTATATTCAAGAATTCCATATAAATTTTCAAATGACAATCTTTTATAGATATGAACTTAATCATCAAATGTTTGCTTGGTTAAAAAAATGAGTTGAATATCAATTTTGGGTCTTGGACTTCATTGTTTATGCCAGCTAGATCTATCTCAGTTAGATTCTTGAATAGTTTGTCTCTTCTAGATATGGCCTAACAACATGCTTGAATGATACCATTCATGCTTTTTACCTTTTCTTTCGAGCATGTGTTTAGTTGGTCTATTTGATCTGGGGAAGGGAGATCCTCATGTCTTCTAAATTTCGTCATACCAATTAATTTAACACCAAATGGTACAACTTCATCGAGGAAGAAACCTTTCTCATTCTTGATATCTTCTTGAAGATGCTCATGAAAAGCATGTGCTCTTGTTCCAAAAGAGACCATACTCTTTGACATCTCCCAAGATTCTGTTATTAATTCCATTCTTCTTTTTATATTCTTTTCCACATAGCCTCAAGCTGATTTGAGAAGGCTTGTTGATCCTTTTAACATTGTTGCAGGTGCGGTGGGCCCGATCATTGCCAAAGGAGTAGAAAACAATGGAAAAGCCATTATATGTTCCTCCAATTCTTTGATTCGCTCCTTTAACATGACGTTTTCTGCTTCAAGGTTGCTAATAGAGTTGTCTAGAGAATCTCCAATTGCTCAGTGTGTCTGGGAGATCTAGGAAGGGTGCATGTTCTATAGGTTGATCTATGAATGATATTTCCCTTTCTTTTCTTTACATCTCTCTTTTCAATAACCAATTTTTTGAATTTGCTGTCAAAAATAGTGCTCTAAAATGCAAAAGACTCTTCTTCATCCAAGGTATTGATCCCAATTATTTCCATCTCAATATTATGAGGAGTAGTTCTTTTTAGATGGTTTTCGTCGGGGAACATTTTGTCAATGTCTATTTCTAGATCCATATCTTCGAGGAAGAGATTGTGGATATCAATTTCTCCCCTTGGTCCCTCTTGTTCTTTCACTATTGTTTTCTGTTTTTTGCTTGAGGGAAGCTTGTGAGAACTTTCAATTTTTCTGAAGGGATGGTTCTTATCTCCTCCTCCACCTAAAGAATTATGTGTGAATTTCTTGCTTGGGTAGGTCGTTGGAGTACTTCTCTAAGATGTTGTTTCCTTGGGTGTGGCGGTCGGGGATTGGGCACTTTTTTCACTCAGGCCTTTTCGTTTCTGCTTGTACGTATCATTGGTGATGAGTATTGTCTTGATTTTTCCAATGTCACAAGAAGGAATTCTTGAGGCGTTATCTTTGTCTTCATTCAGGATAGTTTGAGTGAAATAATTTTTGAAACCGACAGCCAATAGTTGTTCTACAAAAATAGCATCAGGGTCGAACCCTTTTACTTTTTTAGCACATTTCAAATTGAAGTTGTGGAAGTGGCTCGTGAAACTGTCAATGTTTATGATATTCTTGACCATGAAATTTCCAACCTTCCAAGGGAGAGAGATGAATCAAATTTTTCTTTTTTCATGGAAAAAATGCAACCAATAGGTGTACTTCCTTGCCATTTTAAAAAAAAACATTGTACCAGATATGTGACATGGAAGGAAGAAAGGATTTTGTTTGGAACCAAAAATACTTATAACATTATAGTTATCCATTTCTTCTAGTGTTCCCTTCATAACCAGGAACTTGGTCACCTGGTCAGAAAACCAGGGAAAATACTTTCCAAATATCAATGCTTTAAAAAATGAAACAAAATCATTAAAAACTTCATAAAAATGTTTGGAGGTGTCGTGTTTCCATTATATCTGGTACGAGAAGGCTACTAGGTTGAATTCACAGTTTACCTTCTTACACATAGATATTCCATTAAATGGACAACAATTCGCCATCGCGAAAATTAAATAAGATGACATAAATAATTTATTTTGCCTTGTGTGTTGCAATAACTGGGAAGAGATTTCAATGGAAATCAACTTGCCCCAATGGAAGATAGCTTGTTCCTTCACTGTAAAATATAAAATATACAAAATCTTCTGAGAGATGATGGTTTTACTTTCTTTCCCTGTTATCCTCTTGAGAAGCCATGCAATTTCCCGGAAAGGGTTTTTAAATGCACTAACCTGTAATCTAGTCATGTCCCTGGGTCCGACCGCTGGGTTCTCTAAGAACTTCGGTAAGAGGTCCATTTCATTATCATGCTTCTTTAAAAACTCTCTGAAATTCTCTCCCTTGAAAGTAGGCGTTGGGTCAGGAAACTTATTAACATCCTTTGAAATACTTGAGGCGATAGGGAGATGCGGGAATGGTTCCACAACCGGATAATTTGTTAGTTCAGAATATAGTTTTCTGCGCAACAGGTGACCAACTCCTTACAGTCAAAAAATTTGGTGACAAAACCTTCTCATGCAATTCTAGATGTCTAGATAACATCCTTCTAGGTATAAGGGGACGCGTATTAGTCATAGGATCTGGACCACTGAAAAATCCGGTCCTCGCGCCCAAAAATATTCAGGGTATCTCCACATAAATGTTTTCGAGCTACAACCATAAGTTGATGAGAATGTTCCCTTGATCCTGATAGTATTTAAAATGAACATTGGATCATGATAATATAATCTCTTGTAAATCTTAGTTCAATGGGTTTTAATGGGAGATGTCCTCAATGATTTTTCCTATTAATACCAATATTTTCTATGTGTCTAATGATTTGTTGCTAATAAAGGAATAAATAATGTGCATTGGGAAGAGTGTGAAGGTGGCAGGGATGGACGAGAGAGAAAACTGCTTGAAACTTTTTATGAACCTGGGAGCCCAGGAACCCACGAATCTATGACAACATGAGGTGACGAAACGACTAAGTATGGAAAGGTGGGGTATAATGCTTTAAAAAAGATAAAGTAAATAACAATTTTTTTGAGTTCAAGATCCACACACACAAAAAAAAACCAGATTCCATAATATTGACCTCTACCAATTTGATAATAGGGAGGTTTAGTTGATGGATCCAAATATAGCTTACTTCAGGAGACTGGGGTGCACGTGGGGTGCCTCTGAGAAAAGATACGGTATTGATGAAGATTTGTTTATATTTTTACATGGGACAATAATTGTGTGATAGTATTTAGAATGAAAATTGAAGGATGGTAATATAATATCCCATAAATATTTGTTTAATTCATTTTAATGGGATATGTCCTCGAGATTTTTGCTCATTAATTCCAATATTTTTGAACCTGTGTGGTTAATTGTCACTAATAAAAGTGTAATCAATTTGCATTGGGAAAGTGTGCGAAGGTGGCAGGGAAATCGACTAAGTATGAAAAATTGGGGCGGTCAGACAAACGCAGACAGACTCATCGTAGGTAGAGTGAAGCTTGCGAGTTCGAGGAGTTCGCGTTCGAATTGTAGATAATAGAAGTTTTGGGTGCAATACGTATATCATGAAACAAGCGAGCATGAGAGTTCGATAGCACCAATCCGGGAACTGGTGGCCAGAAACATTAACTATGTGAAAAACATTGTCAGCTATGTAATATACTTGCACCTCGAAAAAATCAGGTTCAAGTTAGAAGATAATTTGTTTATATTTACTTAAACACTGCTCATATTATTTTATTTTATTAGTATTTTTTGTGGCCCAAATGCAAACCATGTTCAAATTTTAAGGGTGGATCAACAGTTTCATATGCAAGCATACTCTCAAATATTCCAACCTATAATATATACACAATACTAAAGAGGGGGATCATGTCAACACGTTTGTAGATGACAGTGGGATAGCACTGTATTGCATTCTTGCTACGATGATGCCTTAAAAAAACTAAAATAACTAACAATTTTTTTCCAATTCAAGATGGATAGAAAGAAACTAATTAGATTCCATATTATTCTCCCATTAATACATTTCAATGGGACATGTCCTTGATCTTTCTTCTTATTAATGCCAATCTTTTCAAACATCTGTGGTGATTTTTCACTAGTAAAAGCATAATTAATGTCTATTGGAAAGGGGCAAAGGTGGTGGGGATGGAGGGGAGAGAAAAATGCTTTGATACTTTTGTGAACCTTAGGAGTGTGTGAACCCGCAAAAATTTGAATAAACGACTAAGTATGGAAAGGCAGGGCGGTCAGACAGAGTCATTGTAGGTAGAGTGAGGCTTACGAATTTGAGTATTTTGTGGTCGAATTGTAGATCACCTGAGTTTTGGGTGAAATATGTATACTCTGAACACGGGGCATGATATTTCGATAACACTTACCCAAGAACCTGCGGCCATAAAATTTGCTAAGTAAGGAAACGAACGACGTTCAGTCAGACTCATGATGTCAAGATATAGATGGATATAGAATTTTTCAGTCCACCACCCAACAACCCACGAGAATAGAAATGTGACTAAGTATAGAAGAGGAAAAAGAAAGGGAGAAAATAACTTTATGCCTCACACAAGAACACTTTGTTTGATAATTATCAAGCGATAGAAACACATCAACTATGGGAAAAAAATTCTCATCCGTGAAATATAGTTGGAGTTCAACAGACCCTGGTTGAAGTCCAAAGAGATATTGTTTATATCTATTTCAAAACCTTTGTAGGTAGAGTGAGGTTTGTGAAGTCGAGGAGCTCGGGGTCGAATTGTAGATAACCGAAGTTTTGGTTACAATATGTATACCCTTAACATGAGGCATGAGAGTTCGATAGGTCCTAGTTGGGAACCCTCAGAAATAAAATTGGCGAAGTATGGAAAGGAACAATAGTCGGTCCGACTCATGATGTGAAGATATAGATGGATATAGAATTTCTTCCTCCGCAACCCCGGGAATCCACGAGCATAGATATGCGACTAGGTATAGGACCAAAAATGGATAATAGAGGGAAAGAAGAAAAGGAAAAAACAGGCAAGTATAGAAGAGGAGAAAGAAAGGGAGAAAAGAACTTTATGTGTCACACAACAAAACTTGGTATTAAGTATTGCAAGTTGCGGTAGTCACAGGGATTTATCGTAGGTAGAGTGAGGCTTGTGAGTTCAAGGAGTCCGGGGTCGAATTGTAGATCACCAAAGTTTTGGGTGCAATATGTATACCCGAACACGAGGCATGAGAGTTCGATAGTGCCTACGCGGGAACCCACGGCCATAAAACTGGCTAAGTATGGAAATGAATGACGGTCAGTCAGACACGTGATGTGAAGATATAGATGGGTATAGAATTTCTCACTCCGCCACCTCGGGAACCCACAAGAATAAATATGCGACTAAGTATAGAACCGAAAATAGATAATAGAGGGAAAGAAGTAAAGGGAAGAACGAGTAAGTATAGAAGAGGAAAAATAAAGGGAGCAAAGAATTGTATGTCTCACACAACAACACTTAGTCCGATAATTATCAAGTACTAGAAAGGCATCAACTATGGGAAAAACATTCTCAACCACATAATATAGCTGGAGCTCAACACACCCTGGTTTAAGATAAAAGAGATGTTGTTTATATCTATCTCAACAAGCAATAGACAACATATATGACTTGGAAAACTTATATGCAAGCATTCAGACGGATTCATCGTAGGTAGAGTAAGGCTTGGGAGTTCGAGGAGTCTCGGGTCGAATTGTAGATCACTGAAGTTTTGGGTGCAAGATGTATACCCCGAACACGAGGCATGAGAGTTCGATGGCTCCTACATGGGAACCCACTGCCATAAAATTGGCTAAGTAGGAAAACGAACGACGGTCGGTCAGAATCGTGATGTGAAGATATAGATGGACATAGAATTTATCACTCCACCACCCGAGGAACCCGCGAGCATAGATATGCAACTAAGTATAGAACCAAAAACAAATAATAGAGGGGAAGAAGAAAAGGGAAAACGGGTAAGTATAGAAAAGGAAAAAGAAAGAGAGAAAAGAATTGGATGCCTCACAAAACAACACTTAGTCTAATAACTATAAAGAAATAGAAACACATCAACTATGAGAAAAACATTTTCAGCCATGGAATATAGGTGGAGCTCAACAAACCCTGATTCAAGTCAAAATAAATGTTTTTTATATCTATTTCAACAAGCAATAGACAAAATATATGACTTGGCATTCTTACATGCAATCATATTCTAAAATATGACAATCTCCAATATATGCACAAATTGGACAACGTATGCATATCAGAGTTTTGTAACCATACCTCTTAGTCTCTGGACCTTGTACTATGATGTAGGTTTCACTTCTACTTGTCGGTAGTTCTTGTGAACTAAAAAACATCTGGTGTAAACGAAATAAACATATTTACGATGGCATAACAGAATAAATAACTATGGATATTTGTTTCGTAAACATAGCAAGAGCGTAATCTATGAATCCTTACCTTCAACGTTGTCTTTGTGTTGATGTTTGCAATGATTCACTGCCCATGTCCACGTCACTTATAAAACAATGGCTATGAACATGTGTATATTGTTCATACTCGATATGGATGTGCATTAGGAATACGCATTGTATTTGATGTGGCACAATTGTAGCCATACCTTTTGGAAGATTGTACTCTAGCTTTCTTAGCTGTGGCAGATAAGGCTCCATCTTTGTGTTCAAATAGTCTGTTATTTTTTTTAATGTAGCTATACAGAGAATACAATGGACATGAAGGCAAGTTGCTATGTAGGAAAACATGAAAAAATGATGGAGTACAAATTTATTTATTTCAAGATATCGGCACAGAAAATACAATTGACATGAAAATAATTAAATATACAAGAAGATATGTAGTGTCCAAGGAAAAATAAAATAGAAGAGTTGCAAACCAGTGGAACAAGAATAGACAGAGTAAATGAAAAACAATTGGATATGGACTACGGGTATAAGTATGGACCTTTGTATGTATTCTTCTACATTTTTGGTTAAGATTTCTTTGCCTTGTCCAGTTTCCTGTTGATTTCAATGAAAGAAAGTACAAAACAACATGAACATGAACGTAAGTTGATATGTAAGGAAAAAACAAGGAATATGAACATACAATAAATAAAATAGAATAAAAGAAATAGAGTAACATATAGTGTTAGAAGAATGAACCATTTTTTTTTCTTCATTCATGTATGTGTATATATATATAATTGTGTAATTTTTTTTTGTGTCCAAAATCAATTACAAACCAGGTAAAACTAAGAAGTTGGATAACTTGGTTTTATGCAACAATCTAGATAGATATGCTTTGAAACATAGATATATGATTTTGCAATATGTTTGATGTATATTTCATAATTCAAGTGCAATACCAATTGTATTATGATCAGACTAGTACGTGTCTAAGATAAAGACGTATTGAGAAATGGGCACATTCGACCATACATGGTCAATAAATGTGTTTTCCACATGGTTTATCTTGTCCAAAATAAAGCGGAGATTGTATTTGCACATGTAGTTTTCCAATTGTTTTGTTCTGGCATTATTTTGTAGCATGTCAATATTGAAGTCTCCTACAATGAAAATGGTTTCATTCATATGCAAATGCTCTAATGCATTGGAAAGAACATTTAGTATGTTGGAGAATGTTGCATGCGGAGCAGCATAGAGATTCAGTGTTTCAATTTCTGATGCATGGAGAATTACTTTTGCGAGCACCATCTCAACATTGTTTTATTCGAAATGCATATGCTCCAGAATTGTTACATGTTTTTTCACTAATATCATCACCCCATGTGTAATGTAACTCGATATGCAATTGTGATTTGGAAATTGCCTATTTTGCATGCATAATGTCATGTATGTTTCCTACAAGCACAAAATATCAAATTGCATTGTGTCATAGTCACTAGGTATATCATCCATGTGTGCATGTACTCTACGTGTGTTAAGTGTGGGAATTGATATAGATGAGTTTGTTTGTATGGATTGGTAATCATGTTGTAGATGCCACTTTGTGGTAGTCCTAAGGCATTGCATATCAACATCAACTTTGGGTTTGAATTTTAAGTTATCTTTTGTAAGAGCACTTAGTAAATACAAGGAGTCTGTACTTCTAACATAGGACAATGTTGTGTATACAGGTCCATGTATTTGAATTCTAGCAGGGTCAAATGCAACATTATCAAGTGTTAGTCCTTGTGATCTGTGGATTGTACATGCACATGCAAGTTTAATTGGAAACTGCTTTTTAATCTTCAGTCGACCTGTCCTTCTTAATGTCGATACTGGTTTCAATATTCGTAAGATAAGTGTCAAATCCCGTGCAGTGTTTGAATTATATAGATAGGCCAACTTGTTTTATTGTTGGTGGCCTATATGCGGCTCATGGAACTTAATCCCCATCTGCACCATTCACCAATCCATCCCGTGAATCATAGTTGCGGGCATATATTTCAACTAACATGTCTAATTTCAGGACAAGTTGCAAAGAAAAAGTGGTTGTATGTTCATGATGTGGTAGATTTACATGGTTGTCTTGTTTGAGGTCAATTGAATTGATGATGATATCATCACCATGCATTAGCGATAGCATGTACCTGTTATGCATGGCAACATCCCTATTCATGTAGAACAAGTAAGGGAAGGTTGGGTCTGTTGGTGCATGTCACATGCACCTTGAATTGATATATGTTAAGTCATCATGTGTTTGGATGTTTGTCTACATTTTATTTAGAATTGCTATAAATGTTTCATCTATCTGGTGAATTTTAGTATGCAATTCAAAGAATTTTATATTGTCTTTCCATAATTCATGTGTCACTCTTTTCAGATTGACCTTAGGTTGTTAAAATATCAAATAATCTTGGATGGGTTGTGCCTGGTAAAGATCCCCACAAAATATCATGTCATTGTTTCCAAAGTATTTGGTGTGCACATGTTTTATGTTTCTTAGTCGTTTGTCAATGGAATACAAGAAGTGACTTCAAATCAAATATGCCTCATCTATGAATACAAGTTTCAATTCATTACAAAGCTTAGAAAAGGTATCTAACATTTCCTTGTTGAGTGGAATAAACTGTGACTTGTTAAAATGCAACAAAAATGCAGAGTGGACTGTTGTTCCACCTGCATTATATGCAACTTTTCCTGTGTATGAAACTATTAGCCCCTTTGGTTTCATAGGATCATAGGATTTTTTTGAATCATAGATTGATATAAGAATTTGGAATAGTTATTTTACTGTGAATGTATTGCATGTTCCCGCCCCGCTTATAAGGAACAAGTGCACATGAGTGTGCATGCTCAAGAATTTTTTAATCACAATGTCCTCTAGAATTTTTTGTTGTTATCGATTCAACAAATGTCTGACTATGTGGTATTCGTTATTTTCAATTAGGAAAGGATGTTTTGTGACTTAAAAACCAGGATTGATAAGTTTTTCAATGTTGGCTGCTTGAGGATGAGGCAAATCTACTTGCAATTCATAGGACTCGCAGAGAGTTCTAGTTTTTTTACGGTTTATGAATGTCTCATCAACATTGTCAGGGTTTTCTAGTTGATTAACTGCACTTTCTAGATCACCCCATGTTGGATTAACATTATATGTAAATCTACATTCATTGGTTTGTACTATAGTCTCAGAGGAAATATACACAACTTCCCATGTAGGGAAGTTATGTTTTAATGTGTTTTCATTTTGATCAAATGGAATGCATAACAATAGGTTTTATCTACAATAGTTTTCATAGTTAGTATGTTTGTTGTATTTGGAAAAGCATATTACAAAGGGATTTTTTCTTTTTGATATGGGTGCACCATTTTTTTTGTAATACGATATGAACTCTGCTAAGAAGATATGCTTAATAGGAGATGGACGCTAGAGGTAATCATCAATAATAGAGAGACATAATACATCCTCTGAATTATCAGGCTCTTGTTCTAGAAGATACGGTGGTTTAATAACAAATATGTGTTTGTCAAGTGGAGATGTGTTTATGAAGACACATTTCCTTGAACTACAATTGAGGGGTAGGGAGTGTGCAATGTGGACTTCTTGTTGAGAAAACATTTGTTGAAGATTAAGTAATGTATTTCCAGGCGTACATATCATTTGCATAGAATCATTATGAATTCTTTCATGTTCTTTGTGTATTCTTTTGAATGCACTTGTCATAGATTTGTCAACCTTTGTCATATACGAAGTACAATACGATGCTGCAATAAATTCATTAAGGACATACTACGCATCTGTATTTTCATTTCACATAACTGGCATGTCCTTGCGGAAACTGTTGTTCCAAATATGGGAAAGTTTTCATCTAAGGTAAATTGTTGGTTGTTTAAGTGTACATTGTATGGATTGGATGTACTCATCTTCTGTTAGATTTATCTCTCTCAAGAATTCGTCGAAGATCATTAACTCATCAAAGTCTCGTTGTTCTAGAAATGCGAACAATGATTTAGATTTATCAATGACAACATTTTCCTATAAACTAAGTGGATCTATGATTCTTGTTGTTCTCATTGGTGGCACATGAAAGTTGTATCTGTAATGCGAATGTTTTCGTTTTTTACATCTTTTTTTATTATAATGTCTATGAAATTTGGCAAGTTATGGATCCAACTGACCTGTGTTGAATGTTATGTATTTTTCCACAAACTGCTCGATCTATGAGTTTTTGTCATTTCCATAGACCGGTGCACCCTCTATCCACAACAGTGTGTGGTCATGCTCACTCCCCCTATTCTGGAACTTAGTCACAAAAAAGTAGTCCGATATTTTTCCTAAAAATGTTTCATCATGGCATATAAATTTCCTCAAAGCATTTATTCTATGTATATAGTAGTGATTACATGTCAGTGGGTCTTTTCTTATGTGGTAGTCAATGTCATCATTTTCCATTGTATCAGTTTATTTTTTCCTTTTCATGTTCCTATACAATGCATACACCATATCCACCAACGTATCCTAGCGATGATCTACACTTGTAAATGTGATGAAAAATGTTGATGGTCCCATTTGTCGGATCATTGCAAAAATAGTTTTCTTGTTTTGTTGCAAATAGTCAGGAGAGATGCGAATGTTTTTGAAATCTATGTATCCAATATCAAATTTCATATTTTTTTCTAGGTTTTCTTTGTATTTGACATCTTTGTCCAATAAATTTATTCCTTGTAGTTGGCCTTTTCTTATTCGCATCCACATGAAAGACACCACTTGCTCAATTATTATGCGCATTGTTTTGAAAAAAGTAAATTGTTATATGATAGGAGAAGTCATTGCTTGAATGTAGCATTTTCCATCGAACTATTTTATGGTAGCTAAATCATTTCATAATGTCACTGGGATGTGGATCTCCATAGAATAGTGTTGGGAAGTTCATTTCCTCACCAAATTTTTCCTTGAATATTCCAAGTGGACGTTGCCCCTTAGCAGGTGCAATTTCGACAATCTTGTCTTTCAAGTCACAGATGCAATGTGTGTCACTGAATCCATGTATCAATGTTTCAGCAGGTATTTCATTCTCTAATTCATCGCTTGTATCAAATTCACTAGCAGTCTTGAGAGTCTATGTAGAGATTCCATCCCCTTCTCCAAGAACATTGTTCCAGTTCTCATTTATACAAATGTTATGTTCTTTTTACATGGCCCTGGAACATAATTTTTTTAATTCTTTCATGAAAACATGCACATGCACTTTACCTGTCTGGTATGGATTCTTGTATTGCAAGCATCTTTTGAGAGCTACAACAATTTTCATTGTATCGCTAATGAATTGTGACAAGGTTTTTTTCACACCATCTAGTTGGATAGACACATTAATAATTGATCTTGTTAAGCCCATTTGGGGTCGTTTATAGCCCCATGGTCTGATTTGTGAAAATTCAATTCGTAGAGACACAAGTCTCTCTTCAAGTTATGTAAGTGCACTTACATCTAGTAGTGGTGTATTACATCTTATTTGGTCAGGCATTGCAAAGTGTGGAAGTTTTCCATTTTCAAGTGATCGTTTGCATGGAAGAAAAATATTGCCACCAGAATCTTTTTTATCATTTAGTGTCAAGCTGAGGTATTCTTCTTCAAAATCAGGCATGAAATTCTTAGTTTTTTTTCCAAAATTCAATTGATCGCAAATTGCACATGCAATGGATGGAGTGTCTTTAATTTGTTTCATATAGATCTGTTTTGCATGTTTCTTTCATAGGGAAGTATGCGCAGAAAGTGCTTGTTAGTTTTCATTGGTAGCAGTGCATGGTGTTGGCTCTAGCCCAAAAAATGTGATTTTTTCCTCTTGGTCAATACCATTATCATTGCGGTATATGTGGTCGTACATGTTTCTCTCATGTATCTGTTTTTTCAAGATGTGGTAGGTTAACTTATAGTTTCCACTGGAAACTAGTTTTACTTGTTGACAAGCCATGTTAGAGGTGGAATTGAGATTTCTTATGAGATTGAATCCTCACCATATTGATGATGCAAACCCTGATGTTCTTTTTCATTCGACATGTGATGCTTGTGTTCAACATAAAATGTGAAAATGAAATTGTGTTGTGCATGAACTATTTTTTGTAGGTTTTGATATGTGAGTTTCTATCTAGAAGGAAGTGTACCAATGTATTTTTTTCTCTCACGTATAACCTCTTTCAAGTTGTGATAAGTTAGTCTACGTTTTTTGTTGAAGGTGTGGATGACATCATGACAAATGGGATGCGTTTCATTCGTATTAAATAACATGTGATGCTTATGCATATTTGATGTGGTTTGGGTGGAATTAAGACTGGATCCTGAACTGGTAGTATTTCTTATACCACCAATGCATTTTTTCTCTCGCGTATGACCTTTTTCAAGTTGTGATATGTTAGTCTACATTTTTTTTAAGGTATGGATGACCTCATGAAAACTGGGATGAGTTTCATTATGATTAAATAACATGCGAAACTTATGTAGATTCGATGCGGTTTGAGTTGCATTGACACTGGATCCTGAACTGGTAGCATTTCCTATACCACCAATGTATTTTTTTCTCTCACGTATAACCTTTTTCAAGTTGTGATAAGTTAGTCTATGCTTTTTGTTCAAGCTCTATATGGCCTCATCATAACTGGGACGAGTTTCATTCTCATTAAATAACATGCGACGCGTATGCAGATTCGATGTGGTTTGGGTGGCATGGACAATGGACCCTGAACTAGTAGTATTTCTCATCAAAGGTTGATAATGGATATGTGGCGTATCTCTTTTCAATGAGATGATGTGAATTGTTCGATCATAGTTTGAATTAATACAACAGGAATGGACAGTACCATCCGGCAGGGCCGACCAGACCTAGATATTTACTCTGAATATGATATATAGCCATTCCAAACAAAATATTCCACCCTCTACATTTCCTTTCTCATATGGCAGTGCCATGTTTACAAGGTATTGTTTCCAACTTCCAATTGTCGGCATAATTTCTAGGAGATATGGTTAAAGGTGTTGATGCAAGTAGCTAAAAGCTTGTTGGATGCCACATATAATTGCATTGCAAAAGGATTGTATCGTGTGCAGCCACAATGACTTCACATCAAATACTGTTTCTACCAAATAGCAAAATGCATTGAACAAACTATCTCCACAACTAGATGCAACAGTTGTCACTATGTGCAATCCATGGGAGTGTATATGATGCATGATTTGTTTCCAATGTGATTCAAGGTCTTTGCAAATGAGGGACAAGTAAATATGAGGTCCTCCAAGATTGCATATGAATAATTTTCTATAGATTAATGGTTCATAATGACCACAAACATGATTGGCATCATGGAACAAGATGCAATATGGATCACTAGATGCAGTTTCGTTCAATAGTATATATCTTGTTTTTCTTGTCAATGACCATATTCCAATTGATATATTCAACCACTTGGACAACTACCATATACAAAATTTATCTCACCAAAGTCCCCTCTCATGTGCAAGAAGAATTGCAGATTTAAACAACCGCATCTTTGAAAAATACGTAGTGACATCATGTATTCCATGTGCAAATCGCAAAGAAAATCAGATTCCAATTCGTATTGATATGAATCAAATACCTCAAAGCCACCATTTTTTAAACAACCCAAGAAATAATCTATCAATCCATTGTGTAGGTCGTTCGAGGAATAATGGAAATGAAATAGAACTTGAAATGCATCGAAGAGGCAATCTCCTACAATATATGAGAATGCATGCAATCTAAAAATCCCATTGCTATGCAATACCTGGTCAATGTTGTCATGTACAATGGAGTCTATATCTATTTCATAGGACTGAACATCTATTACTTGCTTCCTCTCTTAAGCTGCGATTTTCAAGATGTTTCTTAGGTATATTCAGTTTATATGCAAATAGAGAAAAAAAGAAAAAAGAAAACTATAAGTGCAGAACTGCATACCAATTTCACTATGTATCCTTCGACCTTCTTCCTGTCAAATTCAATCCCCCTAGTCGCTATAGCATATGACAAACAAACAAACGTACAATGAACGGTGAACCAAACAAAATAGACAACGCAAATGAAATAACACTATAAATTTTCTCAACACAAAGACCGAGTATTAAAGGCATATCATTTTTGAACCTATTCTGTGTCCGCATCCTATAATCCTTTCAGTGGTAGAAGATGATTTGCAAGACATAAAGGACATCACAAAACTAATAGGTGGACAACGTTTTTGATTCACAGAATAAAACCATGCCCTGTCACAAGGCCCTCACATATGCTTGCCCCACAATGACAACTCTAAATTCATTTTCTAAACCCTTTTGCATTGTTATTTTTGAAATATCTATGAAACAATATCCAGGACCTGGAAGTTGGCATATGTGATTGGAAGGGAACAACCTAGAAAACATGCACCAAATGTATGGTTTCCAAGAACAAAAAACATGAGCATAACATTTGATTTTCTTTTTTATATTTTACTGTGGTTGCAACATATGTGGGTTATGTGTCCAACATTGACATTCAAAGGGGAATAAGACGTTTTGGAAGGGAACAGACTGGGAAAAATGCACCAAACGTGTGGTTTCCAGGAACATAAAATATGAGAACGTTCGATTTCCTTTTTTATATTTCACTATGGATGCAACAGATGTGGGTTTTCTGTCCAACATCGACATTCAAAGGGGAACAAGACGTTTTGGAAGGGAACAGACTAGGGAAAATGCACCAAACTTATGGTTTTCAGGACCAGGAAAAATGAGGAGAAAATTTTGATTTTATTTTGTATATGTCACTATGGCCACGACAAAGGTGGGTTATGTATATAACATTGATGTTCAATAACAATGAAAAGATTTTGGTCATAGCAGTCACACAAAAATATGTTCTACAAGAGGATTTTGAGCCAGGGATTCCTAGTATTGAAAATTCTTGCTTGCAAGCTGCAACTAGAAAACAACAAACAAGGAATATAAATGAAACCATGTCACTGGAACTTACCCATGAATGAGGAATGACAAAAGCGCAACTTCAAACCCTGCAAAGTGGAACAATAGGTCCAACTATGGATGCAAGACCCCAACCTTGCAAAGTTGAAGAAAACAAGAAAAAGAAGGAAACAACAAACCAGGGAACAAGCACCAAGAGGTCCAACTGCGGCTGTAGGACCTCAACTTTGCAAAGTTGAATAAAAAAACAACAGGAAACATCAAACGAACCAACGAACAAGAATCAACGAGTGACCCAATAATGTCGTTGAAGAACAATATTGCCCAAATTCAATGTAGACAACACTGTATCAAAAAATCGGAGGAAACTATATTGTAACACGGTTGTTGAGTAAACATTTAAGGTTGTGAGGCCTGTTAGGTAAACACTTAAGGCTCTTAGAATAGTCAAAGGGCCTCGCGCTATGCAAACATTTAACAAAGAATGTAGTGTGGCAGGCCTGTTTACATACACAATAATGAAAATGCTTCTGTAAGTACACAATAATAAAGAAATAATAATAATAACAATAACAATAGTTCGAACAATGGAGACTATGCACAAAAACACTACTGAGAGACTAAATTAATAATAATAAAAAACTAACTATCCATGCTCAAAACTTTGGATATCTAAACATTTCAATACGAATCGTACAAATTCAAAACGACCGTAGATGATAAAAACTTTGGATATGCCAACATACAAAACATTGGGAACATAAAAGCTAGCAATAAGACCTCAAATCTATTATCCAATGAGATCATGACATATAAGGGTTTTTTTATTATATAAAAAACAATGTTTTAGTTATGTAGTTCGAAAAATAGAGATAATGCAAAAATTTGTAGTCAATCGACAAACTAATATAAATTCAACGAATTATGGATGGCTATAAACTTTGGATATCTAAACATTTAAATATGAATAGTACAAATTCAAAAATACCATGATAAAAACTTTGGATATGCCAACATATAAAACATTGGGAATAGCTAAGCTCACAATAAAACCTCAAATCTATTATCCAATGAGATCATGACATATAAGGGTTTTTTTATTATATAAAAAATATTACTTTTAGTTATGTAGTTCAGACAATAGAGATTATGAAAAAATTTGTAGTAAAAAGACAAATTGATATAAAGTTAACGAATTATCCATAGCTATAGTCCCTCCCTCTAAGCCTTTGACAGGGTCTAATAACATGCTAGAGGCTTAGCTAGTTACAAAGAGCCAAGCATATCTTTACCCATAATGCATCGTCCTCACAAACTCTAAAGGGAAGACCACCTTCTAGCCACTATTTGATTTTACTGATAGAAATGGTAGAAATAAAACGAAGGCAGAAGGCTCCGATGAAATTACCTTCTGTGCCGGCACATCGTAAAGACTCATTGCTAGTTGTGCACTATTAATCCAGAGCTTAAGTTGAAATAGATTGGAAACAATAAAAATAAATAAAAAAGAAAAAGTTATTTTAATTTTTCTAAGTCTAGGGTTTGAACCGAAATCGAAGCTTGTTATTACGGGAAACAATTTGAGCATTTTCGTGTCGCTGGCTTTGATATTGCGTTAAATCACTTGATCTCACGATTGACACGTCGTGTGGTCTGAACAGATGGATCATCTATACGTGATAGATGTTGTATGTATTGCTGTTGCATTTTATGACCATTCTGTTTGCTCCATAAGCCACCGAGATGCACATAACCAACCTACTATTGAATGAACACAGTGAATGCCAGAGAGACGTAGATAAACATGACCAGAGTAGAATTAAATGAAGACCTGTTGTAAACAATTAAACCTAACGGCGTTACAATATCCTCACCTGCCCAACTCCTAGGCGGGTTGCGAATTACTCCACTGCTGTTTATACATAGCAAGCAGGTTGGTTAAATACTAATCCCCATAGAGATATTAATCCATGTTCATCAAGTGCCTTAGTGACTTACGGTCATAGAATGACATGCCATAGGGTCATGCTATTAAACCTTGCTCTTAAATTTGGTACAAACTATGAAGAATATGCCTATCTCATTGGTAGATACTATAAAGAATATTCTTATCTTATCAAATCAGGTTCACATAGTGCATATTTATAATTAAAAATTTGGTAGTTACTATGAAGAATATTTATATATGATCAAATTATGTTCACATATTTATAATTAAAAATTTGGTAGTTACTATGAAGATTTCTATATGATCAAATTATGTTCACATATATTGCATTTTTACTATGAAGAATATTCCTATCTCATCAAATCATGTCCATATTGCATATTTATAATTAAAAAATTGGTAAACACTATGAAGAATATTTCTATTTCACCAAATTGTGTTAACATATTGTATATTTATAATTAAAAGACTTACATATTGTATATTTATAATTAAAAGACTTATTACTCTAAAAGTTTTCAATAGATATATACTTATTCAGATAATTAATTAATAATGAGATCCAAAACTTGACTACTACTTACTGAGAATTGGTTTTCCATTGAAAATTTCCCCTAAATGTGTGCCCTATAGAAACAAGATGGGTTGCGAGGCAACAAGTTTCTGTTTTTGTTTTTTTATATTTTGTACGAAAGACAATGTGGGTGAGGGGGAGGATTATATTATGGAACACTGTTGAAAAATAATTGATGAGGATGTG
Organism: Picea glauca; assembly: GCA_000966675.3. NCBI lineage: Eukaryota > Viridiplantae > Streptophyta > Pinopsida > Pinales > Pinaceae > Picea > Picea glauca. Next base: position 83,501 of record JZKD02S1830657.1, read on the forward strand.
AGAAGCTGTAATAGTGATTATAATAACATGAAGGATATCTCAAGCCATCAATCCATTGATCAGGCCGAGGAGCTTCAAAACTTAGACTTCTTCATTGGAGGCATGGTGAGCTATAAAGATAGCAAAGAGAATAGTTATACATAACTCCTCTACTGTCTTAGCATATCAAATAGCCTTTATTACCGGCATGCATACAGCCTTTAAACTTATCCAATGGTAGTTGCTTGCTCGAAAGAAGGTAAGGGCCCGAAAAGAAAAACAGACGTGGAAAGCTACAAAAATTATATTCGCCTCTGAATGCCCGATCATAATTGGTTGATAGCTGTCAAGTTATTCTTATGTCCAGTTTTATGGATGGGTGGATGATTAGCTAGTATTAGCATTAAGTTATCATTGTTTGTCTTTTATTTTGTTTGTTTGATGCATTGGCATTAAGTTATTATTGTTTCTTTATTTTATTTTGTTTGTTTGATGGTGAAAGTGTGTATCTAACAGACAGAATGTATTAACAAACAGAATGTACTAAACAACAAGTCATAAGCCAGTTATTGTTAAGGATGTGAAAAGTTTGTGAAAATTAAATCGGAAACAGGTAGAATGTACTAAACATTAAGCCATAAGCCAGTTATTGAGAAAGATGTGAAAAGTCTGTGAAAGTCAAATCGGAAACAGGTCTCTGTGACTGTAAAACTTCACGACCCAGAGATTCAAGTAAAAGATAAAACTGTCAGAGAAAAAGTTTAGCGTGCCTGGTTAGAATCTAGCTTTGTTGGAATTGTTAGAATCGAGTTTAAAGATAGAATAAAGGATAAAACTATGAAAGAAAAGTCAGTGTGCAAGGCTAATATTGACACAAAGGCATAATCAAAGCAACAAAGATATTAGAACTTACAGAAAGAAACTTGTTCTCAAATGGGACCAAATGCAATAACAACAGCTCAAGTATCAAAGCACAACTTGCGTTTTAGGTTAGTCATCTACCTGTTTAATCTTCGTAAGCCTCTGGGACTTGAATAAATACGCAAATTTAAGGATGCATTGTAGTAGTTGTCATTTATCATGGAAATTCAAATGGGTATTATTTAAGAAACTTTTCTGGAGAGTGTTTATAACTACTCAAATGATAATGAGGATATCTCTGCAATTAAATAAATTTTTAAATAATGGTTGAGTAAAGTACAATCATGGTTATTTGATGGACACTTTAATACATTTTAAAAAACATTCATCTTAAACTTGAGAAATTCTGCTTTCAAGTAGTGAAGGAATTCAGAGCTTTCAAGTAGTGAAGGATGAGATTTCTGCTAATTCACTCTCAAAATGCTACACAAAAAAAATTTGGCTTATTAAATTCAACACTGATTGGAATCTACATAAATATTTAAATGACGCATGCATAGATTATTGATAGCAAGAGTGACATGTTTTCAGGGAAAATGACAGCTTTCAATGAAAACATCAATGAGATAATAATGGGTCAGGAATATGTGTATCATAGGACACGAAGCTTACATTCTTTTACAGTTGTTTCCACTGACTACAATCTTTGACAGTTGTTTCCACTGGCGAAAATAGCCGTATCCTAGTGGTAGAGATCCAAGACAATAGATCCAGAACTTCAAAATAGTCGTATCCTCGTGGTAGAGATCCAGTGTCAAGGTAAAATCCAGTGGAAGAAGCAACAATAGATCCTCCCGCAACAATAGGTGGAGACCTAAATGCATCTAGTCGTGGTAATAACTTGCAGACTGTGGCCGCTGGCACTAGCCAGAGCCCTGAGAGCCTTTGAGCAGAGAAATTTCTGGGAAATCTCGTTAATCCACGACTTTGTGTATCCACCCCAAATATGAGTAAGAAAATTAAACATGGCAGCCCTGGGCGTTCCCTTCAATTTCAACACTGAGATCCGAGGGGTTTATGGTGTAGCAGAACGCAATAGTAATGTGCTTGCGATCTTGGGGGGTTTTCCAACTTCATAGAGAGTGTTCCCATGACACTGAGAGTGGGAAGAGTTGTGCACCATTTTCGACTCGCTTGAAGCTGGACTACCAGAACATGGGCTTACAAGAGCAATGGTGGAGCGCATATTCATTGGGTCGGCCATGTCAAAGAGAGTAGTGAGTCATAGCCCAGAGGATACCACAAAATCCAACATTGTGGACCTTCCGCTCAACTGTGGTTATGGAGAATGTAGTATAAGAAGCAACAACATGAATTATGAATTAGCAGGGCCAGTCAATCCGGTTTAGTCGCTTGGGAAGGAAAGGCAATTCATTCAGTTGTGGATCAGGCCAATCCTAACAATGAAGGGAGCTAAGACCAATTACCAGTGACACCCGATGAGACCACTGAAAGGAAATGATTTTTATTGGGGAGCATAATCAAAGTTGTGTTGCCCACCTAGCATACCACCTAACATAATAGTCAAACCAATCAACTTGATATCTGGGAGGGAAGGCATGTTATCTTAGATCTTGTTTTGGCATGGATGGTTAGTAGAAAGCCAATTCCAATCCATATTTCTCTAAACTCCAGGTATCGACCTTAAACCACGAATATTAGTTCCCTACTAGACTCGACCAACCACTAATTGAAAGCTCTACCTATTACAGACACATAATCTACGCTATTTTTTGTGAGTTTCGTTTTCCGACGGAACCTTCAGATTTCAAGGAGAGGGACCATCAATACTAAATCAATTTCTCACAAACCAGCGATAGAATCCTGCCCCAAGAACCCACGAAAGGGTGGTACTGGCCAGTCTTATATTTCCTTGATCTTTGCAGGGTCCGAACACCTTAGAAAGAATATATCCAAGGTATTCTATAGAAGTTCTAGCGAATTCATGGATTCCTTGGCATACAAAAACTGTTTAGTCTGTGTATAAAGTACAATATCAATATTCTCTAAATGTTCTTCAAGAGACCTACTGTAGATTACTATATTATAAAAGAAAACAAGGAAAAACTTGAGAAGGTACAACCAAAACACCCTGTTCATGAGAGCTTGGATATTGTGCAAAGGGTGGATCTGCAACAACGCTAGGTATTGTTCTTTGCAAGTGAAGGAGCGTACCTCTCACATCATTCAAGTAATGTGGATCATAGTTGAGGTAATATGGATCATAATTGAGGTCGTCATTCAGGTAATATGTTTCTCCTTCACAAAATTAGATGGACATCAATAATGTTTTTATTATTCGCATTGAAATCTCATATTTAACAAACCTTAGAAAATAAAATAGTTTTTAGAAAATAAAATAGTTACTACCTTCTCGTGTCATGGTTACTACCTTCTCCACACTAAATGCTAGGATGAATGTAAGGGATCGAGCCAGGATGGATGGAAGGGATCGAGCTGCTGGTCCGGTGATGCATGGAAGGGATCGAGCTGCTGGTCGGGTGATGCGCTAAGCTAGCTACCCTTGCTTCGCAAGTACTACCTTCTTCTGATCAGGTTTAGATGGCTACTTGTTGGTTACCCTCCAGCCATTCTGCAAATGAGTTGGTTACCCTCTAGCCATTCTGCAAAGATAACCAAGATTTTTTTTCAAGGGATTCATACTTACATACTGGCCTTATTAGCCCATTATTCACGAGGACTCGTGTCTTCATTGATGGTATTGCATGGTATGGTGGTGTGACAGGTATTGCATAGTGTAACAGGTAATTCTACTTAAGAACAAAGAGAGTGTCAAGAACAAAGGCAACAGAAACATTAAATGTTAATGAACTAATGTTATCACTCGAGATAACATTAGTTCACCAAATCATGCATGCCCTTAACTTAGTCATAATTTATCAAAGTTCCAAACCAAACAGTTTACACATTTTCTCCTTGTGCCTCGGGAAGAGGCCAAATAAGACCTCAAATGCCCTTAACTTAGTCATAATTTATCAAAGTTCCAAACCAAACAGTTTACACATTTTCTCCTTGTGCCTCGGGAAGAGGCCAAATAAGACCTCAAAGTGGAAAGTTTAGATAAAAAATCAAATATGTTATGGGAAATTGTATAAAGCACTCAAAACTTTGGTTAAAATGATGCTCATTGCATTGGTTTTCGTGTAGAATTAATAAAAGAATGCCCAACCGTTTACAATAGTCCCTCCAGCCCGAAGGGCAGGGACTAATAAGGTAGGTAGCCCTTAAGGATTTCCATCTAGCCTTCCAAACTTATGGGTTTGAAATGTAGTTACTTATGGGTTTGAAATGTAGTTTTTCAAAGACCATCATGGCATGGTAATAAACTGAGCGAAGACATTGTAAAGTTAAGTTGATTTTAATTATTGTTAATTTTTAAGATGATGAATTTATTAATTTTAAATATATATAATGAAAAAATACAATGTAAATATTTTATATTTAAAATATAATGACTTTAAGTTATTATACATTGTCACACAAATAAGATTAAATTAAAATAAATTTAAATTATTATGTGTGTTTAATATTTTTTATTTTTTCATATTTTACAACTTTGTTTTACATATATTTTAATTTGTTACAATTTTTTCTATTATTACAATAAATTTATAACTAATTTAGTTTAAATAATTAAACATAAATATTATACACATACATTTTACATTTCTCAATATAATAATGTAATAATAAATAATAGTGAGATGTTATGCATATGCCTTACATCCTTTTTCTAAAAGTGTTCCATTTTCCATGTATGAAATTCCCAGCTTCACACTATTATTGTTTGTGTAATTTAAATTATTAAGTATAGTAATTTTTTAAATGTTGATTTAATAAGGTTATTAGTTTAGTAGATGTTTTTTGCATTATAATTTTTATTTAAAGGTGCATAATTATTTTCCTTAACTATCCTTTGAACATTCATTCCATCATGAAATATCCACTTGAAAGTTACCTTAATTCAAACACTTAGTTTAAGATTGTTTTTCTTTGGTAGTGCTTTTTTTGTGTGTGTTAAGAGGTCATTTAGTGGGATTTTTATTTGCAATTTGCTAGTGTCTCTCTTTTTATCTTCCATTCAAACCCTACTTCTATATATTATGATGTCCATCCTTAACCTTTTCTTAAGTTTCTATATGTGTGTTAAAATATCCTTGCTAACTTGAATAGGTTTGAGTAGTAGAAATTATTGTCACACTATCATGTTAGCTCTTAACTTTATCTTAGTAGTGCCCTTAGTGTAAAAAATCAGTTGTGGCTTGGTATCCCAAAAGGGGTTTTATATTATGTACTAACCCCATATAAGTTAAACATGAGCCACAACTCACTAACCCCAACCCACTACAATTAACCCCTTAATACCTAACCCATTACCCCTTATCTACCAACTCCATAACAATTAATCCACTAGCCAACACACTATCTAACCATTGATCCACTAACACACAATCCCCCTAATCATTGATGAACCAACCAACTAATGTGTCATAATCACTAACCCATTAGCTCCCTAACTATTATGGTTGACTATAGTGGAACATAGTAAACTATGGTCAAATATAGTTACCAATGATTGACTAGTTATCCACGATTGAGGCTATTGACTCACTAATAAGTAACGAATAAATTATAAATCCTTTAAGCATTGTCAAAGTAATCCCTTTAGAGTCATTTTCTATGTAGAAAATATAAATCATTTAAGAATTGTCCAAGTAACCCCTTAAGAGGTGGTTCTATGTAGAAAATATAAATCCTTTAAGCATGTCCAAGTAACCCCATTAAGAAGCAAGTTCTAAGCAGAGTTGCTACAATGAATCATTGAATGCGTTCCTACAGTTAGTTTCATTGTAAATTGTAGACATACCAAAACTAAGATACAGAGGAAGAGCTACTAAGAGACCATATCCAATGAGGTTTTTGTTGTGTATTTCTAAACAAGCAGTAAATGAAAG
>JZKD02S1830657.1:89426-104876 GCA_000966675.3 Picea glauca
AATATAAAAAACAATCATAACCAACTTAAATAACTTTGCTCCTAATTTCACTTCTACCAAACTTCTTTATATTTAAAATATAAAGTATGAAATGAATATATAGTAGACAAAGTTTGGTACCATCTCTTCTACCTAGCTTCTCCATCTTTAAAATATAATGTATGAAATGAATATATAGTAGACAAAGTTTGGTACTATCTCCTAATTTTTTTTTTTAAATATTTATTATTACTATAAAATATAAAAAACAATCATAACCAATTTAAATAACTTTGCTCCTAATTTCACTTCTACCAAACTTCTTTATATTTAAAATATAAAGTATGAAATGAATATATAGTAGACAAAGTTTGGTACCATCTCTTCTACCGAGCTTCTCCATCTTTAAAATATAATGTATGAAATGAATATATAGTAGACAAAGTTTGGTACTATCTCAAAGATAGTCAATGAAATGAAAGAACATATTTAAAATATAATGTATGAAATGAATATATAATGTATGAAATGAATATATGGTAGACAATGTTTGGTACCATCTCAAAGATAGTCACTGAAATGAAAGAACGTGAGGTCACTTGGAGTGTCGGAATTAAATTAATGTAGATTGATATTCGAGCATTGAACTAATGTAGAATAACTGATCCATGTTCATGTGGACGGAGGCAAAGGATTACTTAATTGCTACATATCTCATAATCTAATATTACTGAAAGTCAACTGCATTTAAGTGAGTAAGCCCAAAAATGAGATGGAGAAAAAGAAACCACCCCGTGCATATTCCAAAATGGTAAAATTATGCACCATATTTTATTATAAATATTTGACAAAGCTCTTATATTATTAATATCATTGTATCCAAAAGACCAGTATATATAAAAACAAAGATTATCGAAAGTGATGCCCGACATCACGTCCAACAACCTCACCATGGTCTAATCAGAACGCATTTTAATGCAAGGTGCCCTTATGGCGGCCTATGTTTTCGTCATTTCACAAAATATCGCATCGGTATTTAGATGTGATTATGCTGATAAATTCGCTGGATGGATTGCTCGTAAAATCCTGGGGTCAATCACTTCCTCCAAATTCACGGGAACTGATATTGCAAACTCTATGTAACCCATTATGTCACTAAATTGAATCTCTATGCAATGCCTTATCGAAATCTCTGTGGAATCAAAGATCGGACGAAGCAATGGCTAACCAAACAATTCAAAGAAAGCAACCGTATTGCTCTAAAATTTCCACACTTACTGGAAATGACTGCTGCGTTTTAACTGCTTGTTTAGAATAGTAATATTCCTCGAATATATAATAAAGCAACTCGACATAATTGCTTCTTTTTAGGTTTTTGGACGGCAAAGATAAACAAAAAATAATATTATAATAGTCGTAACAGTGTTGACTATACTATACTAAGAGAGATTTGTACTTTTCAAAGACCAACCATTTTTCATTTGCTCAAACAACACAACAAAAAGTAAACAAATAATAAAATTTCTAGTATGGTTGAACTATAAGAAATATACATTAAGTGTACATCCCACACATTATTATTGACAAATATACAAAAATACTTTGAAAAGTCCTACATCCCACACATTATTGACAAATATACAAAAATACTTTTAAAAGTTCAATTTTTTTTCAACGGGAAAATTTCACAATTTTATATTATATAATTTGTTTTCATAACATAAGATTACAATAGCTAATTGTAGAAAATCTCTTGAAAAGAAGATAAAAAAATTAGTTTATAGGGGTTTATGGATTGCAAAGGGAGAAAGTTCATATGGAAATAGTGACAGAAAGTGGAAGATGTAAGTAACTGAAGAGTGAGTTATCAAAACAATAAATTTTAGAAGTATAAGAGAGAATAAACCTCAACTTTCATATGGAATATCGAGAAAGTCTTTTGAAGGAGGTATAAAAATTGATCTTAGAAAAGAGAAAAAAAAGAGGGAAGAGCTTCGTGTCCATCAATACAAAGGTTGTAAGATAGGATATCCTTTTTTTTCTGTTGTCTTTGAAACTTGATCAACAGATTTGTTGTGCTCACGATAAATGTGATTGAAGCTCAGTTTTTTTAAAGTGGGTTGTAGAAGTCGAATTATGTCCTTCCAAACCGAGAAGGAGATTGCTTATAGATCACCTTTGTTTCTCAGCTATTCAATAACAATTTTGGAATCCCTGAGAACCTTGAGGAGGGCAAGTATAGTGTGGCCCAGGCACCCAAAAGTTCTGCCTTGATATTGGTGCCCGGGCCATAGTTTAAAGTCCATTTATAATAAGTGTTTTGTGAGATTTTGATTAACCCTCCAGCTCCACTCCGAGACCCATTTGAAAGCATTGCTCCATTAAACCAAACTGTAGGAGTGTCATCTAAATCAAGACCCTTTTTTATATGATGTAGTCTTGACTTTTTAGTATGTGTTTTTTTCCAAAAGTTAAAAATTCAAAGGGTTTTATATGTTGCAGTACTTATGAAAAAGATCCCATTTCAAATATAGTTTTATTCCTTTCCAACCATATAATTCAGCAAACTAGAGGTAAGAGATGCAAGAGCTTGCGTTCCTGTGGACCCAAGAGTCAAAACAGTTCAATAGCTCATTCCCATCCTAAATGGATTGAAAATTTAGAGCCAAAGATATTTTCTCCCATACCTGTCTTGTAAATAAGAACTTTATAAAAATGTTATCTGCATATTCAAAATCAGAGAGGCAGAGGTAGCAATAGTTTGGCCGAGACCGACCCTATTTTTTTAAAGCATATTCGAGATATTTAGTTTATATGCAGCCATCAACCACGAAAATAATGTTTGATCTTGAACGGAATGTGACAGGACCAAATTTACTTTCGCCATCCTTTGACATCTACGTGCCCTTGCGAATTAATGATAGCGGCATATATGTTTTGAACAGTGGGAAAGCCTGATCAATTGCCCCCGACCACTCGAGATGACTTATAATTGTGTAGTTGTTACATCCAGATATACATAATTAATTTCAATACATGTCTATTTCTTTTAAATATTTTAAAAATAAACTTTTTGTTTTTTAAAGAGTGAGGTTACCTTAAAATAGCAAGTAAAATAATATAAAGTGCACCAACATTTAAACCTAAGTGAATGGTAAACTCTAGTTGACCTTCAGTGAATCATAACCCCGCTTACAAATATAATACGTAAGCTAAAGGCCTGACGTTTGTATTGAAATATTAATTAACATTTGTATATGATAAATATGTTTCTATGGCATACATGCTTCTTCTTTCCTCGGTGAAATATAAACTATCTACATAATCACATACCATATTATCCGTTGTCAACAATAAGAACAAAAGTAATAAATCAGTTTTGCTTAAAATGTGAGAGTTAATATGTACTGAATACATATTGAGATGTATTATAGCCAGAGAAGGATATAAGTTTATATTGAGTGTAAATGAAAATTAAAAAAAAAATCTATTTTCATATTTGAAATGAAAATTATTTCAAAAATTTTAAAATTTTAAATTAAAGGGTAAGGAAAGTTTTATTAGTACGTTTTACTTTTTATTATTTTTTTGGTTTTTTTTTTAATTAGTAATTTTTTCTTATATCTTAATATTAATAAAAAAAAGATTCTTCACATTTTTGTTTATATTGTTATGATTTTTATACAATATAATTTTATTTTTATGGAGCTCATATATGTGTTTAAAAAAAGATTTGTTATATTTTTTTATACAATACAATCTTATTTTTGTGAAGCTCATGCATGCTTGTATCTCCTATTTATTGAAGCCACATGTTAGTAATGGATATTGAGGATCATATCGTGAATTCTCTTCTTGGTTGGATTTATGAATAATACTTCTTGGTTTAAGTGGTTTATTCTAGAATGATTGATACTTACCCATGTTCTGTAAATTTGTCACGCATTTGTTTTGCACAGTATCCACTTTTAGTACTTAGCCATCTTCTACAAATATTCTAAGCATCTTCTCTACACAGCAATCATACATCTTCACCATACCCATTTTTTTCATTTATTTGTAATATGTTTTTATTAATTTTCATTTATTTTAATTGATTTGCATTTTACATTGTAATATATGTTTGTAAAAATAATGCAAAGAAGGTCACAACTATGATAGGTTATCTCTTTAAGTGCTATAACATCTTCTGTAGAAACTTATTTGGGGACCAAAACTATTAGAGGTTATCTTCTCTTCCATAACAACTATTGTAAAAACTTAAGTAGAAAATTAAGATTTATGAAAATATCATGACAACAACATCTAAACTCTTAAAGGTAAATGAGATACATAGTTCTTACCAAAAATATTACAGGTTGTCTCCTCGTCCTTAACAAGATTATAGAAGCCTATAGTGGAAGCAACATCTAAATTATTAAAACTAAATGAGATATGCATGATAGATGTATGTGCTTCTACACTAGTCATTGAGACCTTTAACTTGAGTTATTGCACTAAAAGTCATTCCACACCTGTCTATTTTTTCATTATGTTTCTTATAATTCTACTAACCCATGAATTTTATATATCAACATTGTAATAAAAAAATGTGATCAATATATTGGTTTTAATTTGCATAAATTAAAAGAGGAATAACACTTGATAAAACAAAGTTGTTTAGTTCAAGTTATACGTATATAACCTCTTTGCAACATTATAATATGAATTTTGAAAAGGTTTCGCGCATTTTTTTTTTATTGAAATCATTTTACTAGATAATTCTCACTATCTCAATTTTTTTATTCCAAACTAGGTATCATATATATCCATATTATACAAAGAATTACAACAATGAACAACTACGCTCTTTCACATTGGAAACACAAGCATAAACAATATTTAGAAAGAATAACCATATCAATATGTCTAAGACGACTGTAACATCCCCAAAAATAAATTATTTTTAAGTCTGAAAATACTTAGGAATTTGTTTCCGTTTTTGGTAAATTCGAAATTGGAAAATTATTGTTGTTTATGGCAATTCCTAATTTTGAATTGAGTTTATTGTAAATTATGATTATGATTGTTGGGAAGAGATCTGATTTGACCCAACTAACTCTTTGACTATGACACTTGTAAGATAAAAAATATTTTTATATTTATTGTTGATGGAAAAATCAAACTACGAGGTTGAAATAAGCTAACCATGACTCCATGAGTGGGGAACATGTTGGAACTACCTCAGGGCTAAATGTTACAAGTGGAAAATTAAGAATTTGGCCATTGGTAGCCCCTAAAAATCATGGATTTGAAAAGATACGAAAATTCCCAAGGGGAAAAGACCTAGGCACAATTGCTTTTGGATATATAGCATATGGGAGGAGGCGGGACATTGCCTAGTATGTTGGGGAAAGAATTATCTCTTGCTGTTATGAACATTTCTTTTTGAGTGTGAGGTAAGGAGAAGTTTTCTGAAATAGAAAGACTATAGCTGAGGAGGAGTTCTGGATTTCTCCCTCATGGATTCATGGTCAGGCTAGGGGGTGAGCGGAGCAAGTAGATTTGGTTGTTTCATTCTAAAGTCGGGAGGAACTTGGCTATTCCATTTTTTGTTCGACAATTGCTCAGATATGTCCATCTACTCCTTCTATGATCAAGTGTCATTTGTTTGATGACTGATATAATGCAACTCTTTAAATCTAGATGAATGGATTTATTGACTAAATTGTTGTTGGAATGAAATAAAATACAGTATAACTCTTACATTTTTATTGCATTCCTTGAGTAAGAGATTCTGCATGTATTAAAAGTAAATTGGATTGTGTTATATAAGTATACAAAAGATGTATATAAGCTAGATGGGATTCATATTGTGCTAACCCTAGCCTTTCAAGAATATAATTTGTTGCATATAAGTAACCAACTCAAAAATTTATTGTCCACTGAAAATGCCAAAGAATGGTCTCGAAGTAAACTTGAAAATTTAATATTTACCTAGACATATATTGCTATAGGTTAAATACATAGTTTGTACCAAATATTTATGAAGATCAGACTTTACAAATGTTATTGAAGACTTGGAATGATTATATATAATAGGAAGCTATTGTGTATATATATATATATATATATATATATATATATATATATATATATATATATATATAGTTGTCTGTACAAAGTTGCAGACCCTCTTAAAATTCCTATTGTATACATAAACATGATACCGAGGACATAAAGGAAAATGATCAGTCAGATGCCACAATAATCATAACAGGAGTTTGTTCTTTTCATAACAATATTCACTTCACTCTTTTAAACAAGAATAATAAAAGATTTACGTAACCATAAGACTAGAATAAATAGTTACCAAGAATTGTTTCATTACAAATGTGCAGGAGAAGAATCATGTGACTCAAATATTAAAATTATTACATATCCCAAAATCAGACCAGTAATCAAAGGTGTATTCAACTCTACGCAAATACTGCGTTTATACTTGTTAACCAGTTGCTACAGGAGTTTGAATTGAAATTTCCACAATAACGATATTCTAGGTCAGAACCATTATTTCGTTTGTTAGAACCTCGAATGATAAACTCTGAGAGTACTATAAAAGGAACCCGAGTACCTTTTTCGTAAGGTGATTTCCAAAATCCAAGGATTTTGTGCGCACCAACCTTGTAATAAGACGAAGAAAATTTCGATTAGTATTTAGTGGGAAGCAACATAAATTCTTATCCTAAATGTAGATTTAAATTACCAGGGTAAAATATTTATAAATGAGACAATGCAGGAACGTTTCAGATTGTACTTAGCTTGGGGTCTATATTAAAAGTCGTCTTTCCTACTTGCATCCTTGAAAACATAATCCACATACCCGAAGGGGGTGGAGGGGACAAGGACTGCCTGATGGATACCCTCGTAGTCAAAAGGGGCCCATCATTAGATTTTAGAAACTAAACATTTAGCAATCTTTTCAGAAAGAGAATAATCATAAATGATCCAAACAATTATAATGAAGAATATACAGTGTCAATCCGGGATCCACAGGATTTGCCAATTGGCCATAGAATGAGGTTACGAGTTTATTCTCGTTTTAATCAAAACCTTCTTGAAATGATCACAAATATAATTCTAAATAAACTTGAGTTTATTTCCTAGATACGATTTAATAAAAGCAGTTAAGGCATTCAAATCTTTAGGACAACAAACAAGGTAATTCTTTGGCTAGGTCCCAAAGGCCCCAGAATAAAGCTAAAATGACAAGAGACATAAACTGTATTCATACTGGTACAAAGGCATCATAGAATAAGGAAAATAATTGTATATTTAAAGGAACACTATTTACAATTTTGGAGGAGACGAATTCAATTGAACATGCCAGGAAATAAGTGCTCATTAAATTAACTGTATTGCAGATATTTGTCTCATGAGTTTTTAAACTTTTTACCGTCCAATTGTTTGGGACACGACAAATGTAGTGAAGGTCGAGATTTACTGGCATACTTAATCATTTAAACACTCTATATTTTAGAAGGAAGGGAAATAAAAGAAAATGAATTGTGCCCTTCAAAAGAAATGAATCGATACCTTCACAAGCACCAAGACTTTACCCTTAGAAATTAACAGACCGAGGATATCACTAAAAAAATTATAGAGTTACCCGATATCGGTGTATCTATAACGAAAGGGAAAGACTCAATGAAATGAAAGTCACAAGGGAAAACACTCCTCCACACAGTTGGAAAACCTAGTTCCTGACTAGGGCACAAAACCCGAGAAATCCAGAGAGCATATAGTCAAAACCATGAATCGATATGAATCTTTACCGATGTAACAGAATTTCCGAAGGGCTCAAGTGTGAACTATTGTTTTACCTCGAGCACGTAAGGTTCGAGGAACTCGGGGAAAGAAACGAATAACATGCAGTAAACTGTCATCACACAGGGTCCTAGCAAACAATATGAAGGATAGGTTTAAAACCAAAGAAAACCCCAAAAACTACTCGGTGAAATTCCATTTCCAAAACTCTACACCAGACCATGGAAGACAGGCCAGTCACTCTCTTAGGAGTTTTCCGAAAGAAATGATACATAAAGTAAAACACCTTTCTTAGAATCAGGAGTTCAGATATAAACAACCAAAGAATCCTTACCTACCTTATGGTAGCATTCGATATATGTGGTCTGCCATACTCTCCTCTACTAGAGCGAGCCTGATTCCACCAAAATGTTGGTTATGCTACCATGAAACACTGAAATAGGGTTACCACTGTAAACAAAGGAAAAAATACATAGAGCCGAGAGGACAGGTGAAACATTAGACTTGGGAAAATACCCATAGGTTAAGATTAATGGAATTAATGCAAATTTGTACGCATCCCATGTGATTAGGGCAATGTGGAAAAAAATCGATGTACACAGTAAACAAGCAATGGTCCCAAGGAGGCGAGTTACAAACCACCATAAATGTTGTTGGTAGGGCTCATTTAAACCATGATAGTCATGTCCTATCAGATTAGGACAACTGTAACAACAAATCAGTTCTAGGTTATAGTTTAGTTAAAGTTATATACTTCATCTCAAATCTGTTAGCCCTCGTGCCAATGTTAGTTCGAGGGTTAGTCCTAATGAGTGGGGAAAACAACCAAGAATGAGTAGCAGTCACCCAACCATTTGGTTCAACTATTCTAGGCCTTAATGTTATCATGTGTTGAATGTCATGTGGATAGAACTCGTACCGTAAATACCTTTCACACAATTCTGAGGGGTTAATTCATTAATTCGAAGCAAGTGTCAAAATATGCATTATTGTTTTCCATAGTATGTATATAGATTGTGTGAATTGAATGCATACTCTATGGTGAGTATATATATATTCCTTAATTCGAATCCATTATCAAAATATGCATTGTTGTTTTCCATAGTATGTATATAACTTGCGTGAATTGAATGCATACTCTATGGTGAGTATATATATATATGTATATAGATATATTCTCTTTTGGTAATCAAGATACATTCCTTGAGAATAGGAATGAGTTAGAGTTTTTCATTTCAATTGTCAAGGATATGGTAAATGTAAAGGGTGCAAATAAAAAGGAGTGTTAAATCACATCATAGTATCATTAATAAATGTTAGAGAAGTAATGAAAGATTTGAATAATGACACTAGGATTTTTTCTTTTATGGGTAAATATGAGGTACATTACATATGGTATTAGAGCGAGGTTACAACACTTGGACCTTAAACATGGCCAAAAAAAATTCTTAGCACATATTTTATGTTTATGTAAAACTAACAAAACCATTACTGTTACAAACAAAAAAAAAAAAATTTCTGTTCTATTGTGATCATGGCAGAACATAATGAACCAAAGATCATACTCGAGTAGAATCCTGAGCAAAGGCCTCCTGAAGAAAAGAGGAATAAAAGTGATGGAAGTTCACCTACCGAGGTTCTAGAAACTATGAGAAATCTCCTTGTGGAGTTGAAAGTTTTCAAAGCAGACAATGAGAAATTGAAAAAGCCACAACAAGAACAACAAGAAATAAATGAAGTACTGTTGAGGAGCATAGTAACAAAGAAGAGCCTGAAGAACAATGATGAGGAAAAAGAGGTCAACAAAAGGGCCTCCAAAAATTATGGTCCTGAAGGAGAGAAAGGAGACATCTCTTCCGAAGGTACACCATCAATTGAAGATAAAACAAAAAAATGAAGAAAAAAGGAAAAAGGTGGACCATCTTGAGGGAGAGTTTAAGAAAATAAAAATGTCCACCTTTGACATGGACTCCATAATAGGTGAGGAGGCTGACGCATGGTTATTGGACATTAAAAAGTATTTCCAAATCTACAACTATTCCAGCAATATGAAGGTCAGAATGGCCATCTATAACTTGAAAGGAAAAGCAAGAATATGGTGACAGGATCTAAAGTTGTCCAAGGGCCCAGAGGAAAAAGAGATGGAATGGTCGAACTTTAAGAAATACTTTAAGAAACAATATCTTTCTAAAAGTTACTATGAAAGAAAAACCAAAGAGTTTTATGAGCTACGACTCGGTCAAATGGATATGGATGACCTGATAAACAAATTCCTGGAATTATTAAGGTTCCTTCCTTATATCCAGGAGGACAAAGTAAATATCCAGCGGTTCCTAAGCTGTTTACCATAGTCCTATAAGGACAAAATCAAATTCAACAACCCCAAGTCCTTGAGTGAAGTTTTCCAGAAGGTTTGAATGTGTTACAAACAATACAAACAATGGTCAGAATTTCCTTAGGGTTGGAAGGACAAGAAACAAGACCGAATGAACCAATGGAAGAAGGGATATCAAACAAACCCCTTTCCAAAATGCAACAAAGAGTTTTCCAAGGAAATATTTTCACTCCCACAACCAGAACACCCAAGGATGTGGTAAACCAGTTAATCCGGGAATAAAGAAGTTTGGGGATAGCCACAAAGAATTGTTAAAATGTTGGGAATGTGGAGAACCTCACTTAAGGAGGAATTGTCCACATTTGACTTCAACAATCAAGACTACAGTTCACAACCTACAGGAAGACTCTATAGTGGGAGATGTAGGAAGAAGCTTACATCGGATCAATGCATTTGTGGATGGTCGAAGATCTAATCACCAGTCCACTGTAGTGGAAATTGAAGGTAAAATTAACAATACTAGTATTTTTGTTTTATTTGATCCTAGAGCTACATTGAGTTATATCTCTCCTAGTGTAGTGGATTCGAATAAACTTAAAAGAACAAAACATGCAAAATCTTGGCTAGTACAACTAGCAACAGGGACAAAAATAAAAGTATCTGATTTTATTTTCGACTGTGAGTTCAGTTTAGGTGGTCAAAACACAAAGACAAATTTGAACATTCTACTATTAGGGTCTTATGACATAATTATCAGAATGGATTGGTTAGAAAGGCATAAAGAAGTTTTAGATTGTTATGAAAAATCACTCAAGTATAAATACAAAAACGACACTGTTAGGACAATTCAAGGTATACAAAAACGAATTTCAATTAGGCAGATTTCAACAATACAATTTAAGAAGTGCACGAGAAAAGGATGTTAGATTTATCCTATCTAAGTGACAAATCTGTTGGAAAAAGAAAATAAACCTAGCTTGGAGGATTTTGTCGTCTTGCATGATTTTAGAGATGTGTTTGTTGATGAGATACCTGAATTTCCCCCAAGGAGAGAGATAGATTTTTCTATCGATTTGCTACCTGGTTCAACTCCTATATCTAAGGCTCCCTATTGAATGAGTTTACCTGAATTAACATAATTAAAGATTCAATTACAAGAAATGTTTGATAATAACTACATTCGGCCAAGTGTCTCACCATGGGGAGCACCCATTCTTTTTGTTAAAAACAAGGACAAAACTCTAAGGTTATGCATCGATTACAAATAATTAAAGAAAATCATTGTTCAAAACAAGTACCCCTTAGCTAGGATAAATGATCTGTTCGATCAAGTAGGTGGGGAATTTTTTTTTTCTAAATGGGATTTAAGATCTGGTTATCACCAGGTTAGGATAAAAGATGAGGACATAAGTAAAACAACATTCAAAATGAGATATGGACATTATGAATTTGTTATTATACCATTTGGTCTCACGAACATGCCAACCACATTTATGTGTTTAATGAACAACATTTTCAGTCAGTACTTGGACTAGTTTGTTTTGATATTTATTGATGATATCCTAGTATATTCTAAAACAAAAGAAGAACATGAAGAACACCTATGGATAGTTCTGAAAAATTTAAGAAAACACAAATTGTATGCTAAATTCGATATGTGTGACTTTTATCAGAAGAAAATACAGTACTTAGGACATGTAATATCTACAGAAGGTATTGCAATTGATCCTTAGAAAATAAGAGCCATCATAGAATGGCCAATCCCTAAGGATGTAGCATATGCCCAATCATTCATGGGAATCACTGGATATTAACACAAATTTATAGAGCGATTTTCCAAGATTCCATACACTATCACATCATTACAAAAGAAGGGAACCAAGTTTGATTGGTCACAAAAATGTCAGGACAGCTTTAATAAGTTAAAGGAATTGTTAACAACCTCACCCATTTTAAAGGTAGAAGATCTAGACAAAGACTTCACAGTCTGTGTGGATGCAAGTAAATAAGGTCTGGGTGGTGTCCTGACTCAGGAAGGACGTGTTATTTTTTATGAGTCTCGAAAACTAAAGGAACATGAATGAAACTACGTCACTCATGACTTAGAGTTGGCAGTTGTAATACACACCTTAAAAATGTGGCAGCACTATATAATGGGTAGAAAATTTATGTTATTGACTGATAATAGTGGTGTGAAATTTTTGTTTAGTCAACCAGACCTTAATGCAATGAAAGCAATATGGTTAGCCTTCTTGAGAGAATTTGAATTTGAGGTAAGACACATCAAGGGTAAGGAAAACAAGGTGGTTGATGCCTTAAGAAGAAGAGTTCATGGGTTGTTTGAAATAAACATTAGTAGGGTAGAAAGCGATCTTGAGCAGAGGATAAAGACTGGAGGTTATAATGATGAAATTTACACTAAAACAGTGGCAGATTTACATAATAATACATAAAATTAAGAAAAAACAGATATGAGTTTGGACATAAATGGTCTACTACGATTTAAAAATAGAATATACATACCAAATTCAGCTGAATTAAAGTTAACAGTTTTGGATGAAGTAGACAAGAAACCATATTCTAAACATCTGGGATACCATAAAATGGTAACAACACTAAGGAAGTTACTCTATTGGCCTAATATGAAGAGAGAAACAATAGAATGCTTATCCAAGTGTCAATATTGTGAACAAGTGAAAGATGAACACCAACATCCAGCCAACCTATTGAAACCCTTACTTGTGTCGGAATGGAAATGGGAGACTATATCACTGGACTTTATTACAGGTTTTCCTAGAACTAAAAGACATAATGATTCAATTATGGTGGTAATCGATAAGCTTAGTAAGTCTGCACACTTTATTCATGTAAAGTCTACTTTTAAAGATATAAACATCGCTGAAATATTCATGAAATAAATTTGTAGACTGCATGGTATTCCTAAAATGGTGATCTCGGATAGAGACGTAAAATTTACATCTAACTTTTGGAAAGAATTGTTTGCAGGATTAAATGCTAACTTGAATTTCAACACAATTTATCATCCACAAATGGATGGGTAGACCGAACAAACAAACCAAATCGTGGAAGATATGCTATGAATATACATAAGGACAAAACCAAGCAAGTGGGAAGACTACCTGCACTTGGTGGAATTTTCATACAACGATGGTTACCAAACATCGACTAAAATGAGCCCCTTCGAAGTATTGTATGACAAAAAGTGTATGACTCTGATTAGCTGGGATAACCCAGTTGGCAGACTCATGGTGGGACCAGAAATGCTCCAGGAAATGGAGAGTACGGTAAGAAAAGTAAAACAAAATTTAAAAGAGGCACAGGACAGACAAACAATTTACGTGGACCTGAAAAGGAGACACCTGTAATTTCAAGTGGGAGACCATGTCTATTTAAAAGTCAAAGCCAAAAGAAGTTCACTAAAGCTAGGAAACTGTGCCAAGTTGGAACCTAGGTTTTGGGGCCCTTTCGAGATATTAGCTCGAATTGGACCCCTGACATATCAACTTGCACTTCCTGTAAATCTATAAATTCATAATGTATTTCATGTTTCTTTGTTAAAGAATTATGTTCATGACCCTACTCATATGATCGATTGGAACTTGGTGTAGGTGGAACTAGAAGGCAAGTTCCATGCAGAATCTCTACACATTCTGGACAGGAGAGAAGTAGCACATTGGCACAAAGTCGTCGCCGAGGTAAAAGTGCAATGGAAGCACTTTAGTCCTGAGGAGGCCACTTGGGTGTTGGAGGGAGATTTGCAGAAATCTCATCCAATCCTAATTCGAGGAAGGGAAGAACACTGAGGACAATGTTTTATTGAAGGGGGGAAGGATGTAACATCACCAAAAATAAATTATTTTTAGGTCTAAAAATACTTACGAATTTATTTCCATTTTTGGTAAATTCGAAATTGAAAAATTATTGCCATTTATGGCAATTCCAAATTTTGAATTTAGTTAATTGTAAATTATGACTATGACTGTTGGGAAGAGATATAATTAGACCCAACTAACTCTTTAACTATGACACTCGTAAGAAAACAAATATTTTTATATTTATTGTTGATGGACAAATGGAACAGCCAGGTTGAAATCAGCTAACCATGACTCCATGAATGGGAAACATGTTGGAACTACCTCATGGATGAATGTTACAAGTGGAAAATCAATAATTTAGCCATTGGCATCCCTTGAAAATAGGGATTTGGAAAGCTGCGAAAATTCCCAAGGGGAAAAGACCTAGGCACAATTGCTTTTGGATATATAGTATATGGGAGGAGGTAGGACGTTGTCTAGTATGTTGGGGAAAGAATTATGTCTTGTTGTTATGAACATTGTTTTCTGAGTGTGATGCAAGGAGAAGTTTTCTGAAATAGAAAGACTATAGCTGAGGAGGAGTTCTAGAGTTCACCCTCATGGATTCATGGTCAAGCTAGGGGGTGAGCGGAGCAAGTAGATTTGGTTGTTCCATTCTTAGGCTGGGAGGAACTTGGTTGTTCCATTTGTTGTTTGGCAATTGCTCAGATATGTCCATCTAATCCTTCTCAGATCGAGTTTTATTTGTTTGATGACTGATATAATGCATCTCTTTAAATCTGGATGAATGGCTTTATTGATTAAATTGTTGTTGGAATGAAATAAAATACAATATAACTCTTACAATTGTATTGCATTCCTTGAGTAAGAGATTCTACGTGTATTAATTGTAAATGGGAATGTGTTATATAAGTATACATAATATGTATCTAAGCTATATGGGATCTGTATTATGATAACCCTAGCCTTTCAAGCATATAATTTATTGCATAGAAGTAACCATCTTAAAAATGTAATGTCAATTGAAAATGCCAAAGAACAATTTGGAAGTAAACTTGAAAATTTAAGATTTACCTAGACATATATATATATATATATATATATATATATATGTTTGTTTGTACAAACTTCCAGACCCTCTTAACATTCCTATTGTATACACAAACCAGATACCAATGACATAAAGGAAAATGATCAGTCGGATGCCACCATAATCATAATTGGAGTTTGTTCTTTTCATAACAATATTCACTTTAGTATTTTAAACAAGAAGAATAGAAGATCTGCATAACCCTAAGCCTGGAATAAATAGTTAACAACCATTATTTCATTACAAATGTGTAGGAGAAGAATCATGTGAGGGTGAAATCATGAAGGTCGGTTACACTTTTGCTTGTTTTATGACAAAAAAAAGCTGTATTTTCACAAGTTATTCAACTTCCGACATATAAAAGTATTTTTTTTATTTAGAATTTCACTTTACAGTAAAAACAA
>JZKD02S1830657.1:112506-141096 GCA_000966675.3 Picea glauca
AACTTAAGATTAATTGTACCTCCTTAATACTAGGGTTTCCTCATTATTAAACCTTAATCAACATAAAATTAATATAGTTTTTACTAAAACTCCCGGTCAACCCTAAATTTCTCCTTAAAAAGAGGGTTTCACCCAGCCAAAACGTAGTTCTTTCACCCGCCTCATCACTATTTAATAAAGGCTCTTCTTTCACTATCTTTCTCAGACTTTTTTGGTCCTGATGATGGATCCTATTATGGATCCGAAACGTCGATGACAAGATGTCTTAAATACTGTGGTTCTTCCGAAAATCTCTGAACATATTTCTCACCACAGAAACCTAAATGACTTAATGACATTATCATCATTGACCTCATTGATCTCTTCATCACCCAACTCCGCGTCCTCCAGCTCCAATTTGAAAACCCTATCTCTTTCCTCTAGAATTCCGACCAAAACAATTGCGTGCCCTGGTATTTTTCCCTCCTTGATCATTTCTAGAATAACCTTTGTAACACACCTTGTAGTCTTCTAATGAGTCATCCAACCCTAATCCTTGGATGTGTGAATGGGCACCCATTTGTTATATGCAGGTTAAATTCATGGTCTTCGATAACTTAAGTTCTTCCATGTCTCTTTCTGAAAATAATTCATTATTTGAAACATCCACACATCATTTATCATATGTTGCTACTTTCAAGCCAACTTATGTTGCCTCTGCATAACTCAAAACCATGACTTTCTACCTTGAAAAGGCTAACAATCATATAGTTCATCAAGAAATGGCCATCTAGGCATTTGATTGAGTGTCTTGAGAAATAGGAAAGAACCTTGCACCATGATCTCACATGCCATGTGCATGAAATTCACGTTTTCAACTTACATTAAACTTTGTCTCCCTTGAATTTTGATGCATAGATTCATCCACTAATGCATTTGATGGTTTCTACAATGACCATATCGAAGCATCCATTTGAGGTTTCTTGCTCTAGCCATTTCAGGGTCGTGAGGTCGACCATGTTGTCCCCTATTATCACAATTGACGACATACTTGATACCATTAATTAATAGTCACACACTCAATAAAGGATGTCAACTCATTCCAAGAGCACCATCTCATGATTCTTCATTATCATACATAGTAGATATGAAACAACAGATATCCAAATATGCTCACAAATTTCATGGATCCCATCATAAGACCACTCTCGTGGCAGATTCCAAGTCTACCCATACTATGATACTAGTTTCTAGGAAAGAAAAATGCAAGTGATATAAAAATAACATGAACATAGAAACATGAACACATAAATCACACAATACTTATCATGAAAACCATTACAGGATAAATAGCCAATAATAGATCTATTATTTCCCTTGACCAAACCTGGTCAAGAAAACCAACCTTGTAGCCTCGACCAAGTGAAATTTTAGTGCTAAGACTTCAACAAATTAAAATGGATAATCAATATCATTTTAAATGATTTTAGTACATGTAATCCACGAACTCTAAAACAACCGGTCATCAATACCATGTGCCCAAAACCACCACTGTTAACCTAACAACTTTGAGTCTTTAACCGATTCAAGTTTAACTTAACATTATCTTCCATATACTCCATATTTTTTTGAGTCATGGGGTGATCCAGGTGGATATCGGTGGCCACCAACCTATTCCACTAGCTCAAAAAACAGTCTTCCACCTTGGCAATTTTTCTTCTAGTTTTTGGGTCTCGAATTTCCAGGGTAGTTTTGAGGCCTGAAACATCGTTTTTAGGGTCTGCCACAGCCAAATAGAGACAAAATTAGAGTTTAATGGAAACATGTGTATTCCTTGGATATACCTTTCCAACGAGCTACCGTGTGCTCCAAACGAATATCATATGCCAAAGTTACACCCTCAGAAAGTTGATACACCAAACTACCCAAAATGGGGTCCACAAAACTATTAGATTTTCATCTTTCAGGGTTAGGGTTTATGATTTTCTCTATGTTAGAAAGGAATTTAGACCCTCATTGTAAATCATCTTCTTGCAAATGTGAGTAGCCATCACATCTCTTCTCAGAGATAAGATGCCACCATTCTAGCGAGTCTTTAACTCTGTGTTTCTACAATCTTTGTGCATTCTTGCTCATTAATAGAAATTGTGTATTATTGTATCTCTGTGTTTATGGTTGCATCTATGATGCATTTATGTTATATTATTGGATATCCAATATATCTTTGTACATTTATTTATTATATCTCCACTCTCATTTCGTGCTGAAAATAATCCAGATCAGTGGTATTAGAGCAGGGTGCTCTTGATCATTTTTTTTTTCAGTGCATGTCCCCAATGAGGTCCAAGTATAGAAATTTGGGTCTCAAGATTATCTCTCTTGAGTAAAATCTCTCTCACATGCCCAAGAAACTCTCCATGGAGAAAGAAAAGAAAAACAACAGAGCAGATGATTTTATTAATTTGTTGCTTGAGAAAGCTCTAACCTGATAGAGGGATGAAATGATGGAGAATTTTTCCCACATCCTTCAATTGTTGTCGATAGCAATAAGAGAATATTCATCAAGAGACCACTTTGGAGGAACCTCTTCTTTCAAGGTACAATTTAATTTTGATATTCCCATATTTGAAGGACAGATAGATGGAGATGCCCTAGAAAAATGGCTAAATATACTAGAAGTTTATTTCTTTGTTCATAATTTATTCGACAAGGAAAATATCACCTTCACACTCCTTAAGGCTCTCTGCCATGTCAAACATTGGTTGGAAAATTACTGCGAGCAAAGATCCACCGAGGAGTTTGGAATATATGGGGTCGATTGTTACACATTATTTTCATCATCCCTATGACCATTAATGATGTAAACCTATATGTTGCCTTTAGAGGGGTCAGTGGCCTGAGTTCCTGAAGAGAGAAGGGAAAATAACTTTTCCTGAGAAAAGAAGTTGCATTTTCCCTTGTAAAAACCCTGTAAAAAAGGAAGTTCGTAGGTTGCTATATAGGCAGGGTGCGAGAATTCCTGATTATCGCAAGTTGCACCATATCTAGGGTGTGAGATGTTCGCAGGTTGCTCTATAGGTAGGCTGCGAGAATGCCTACATGTGGGAAAAACAAGCGTTTTCTCGAATCTTCTAGAAGGATAAACTTCTATGGTGAGGTGGAATCCGGATGGTTTGGATCTTACTCGCTTTCATGATTTAGTGGGATCATCCTAACCTCCTCACCTTATCCTCTTCAACTTATAAAAGGAGAGGATTTCTCATGGAGAAAGTTAGCTTTGGTTAACTTTGGAGCTTTTGGGATTAGCTTGGATTGGATTGAGCTTTGGAGATTTTTAGCTTGGCTAGATGAGCCACTTTGTCAAGATAGATTGTGAATATTATCATATCTGTTCTCTTACAATTCTTGGAGTGAAAGCGTGTGGGGAACGAAGGACAGTTGGAAGGGACCTTACGACATCAAGGCCATGGTTGTAATCTCTCTTTCACATTTAATATGATACAATAACATGATTCTTTCCTATAAATCTTGTTGTGTTTTATTGTATGACTCCTTGATCACATACATAGGTTTATATTGAGTTTATGCTATTGCTATCATTTTGGTTGGTTGCGTTCTTTGCAGGATCATCATTTTATGAGCATTGGGATGGATCTAGGATGGTGATGGAAAGAGGAAGCAACATTTAAATGGTATGTCACCCATCCCTCTTTAGTTGGTAAATTCAATGGTAAATTGGGAAAGAGTCATGTCCTGTCCTGTTTTTTTCTAGATCCAGGTCGATGTAGGGATATCTTTTAGTGTCTGCACCTACCTATTAGTCCGATAAAAAAATTGGTGACTCCGCTAGGGAACGAATTGTTTCCTAGTTAGTCTAGTTCCCCTCGCTTTGATTGCTTGTTTTCTAGTCTCTGAGTCTGTGGGAGATCCATACAGACTCTCTGGATCTGAAAGTTCACTCAAATTTAGTCCTTGCACTCTCGCATTGTACCCTTTAGTGGACTGCGAGAAACACCTGAGTTTGCACCCTGGTGTTAAGTCCAGTTCAAACCCATCGCAGCCAACCTTTTTTCATCCTGCGAGAATCTTTGATTCTCGCACTGTAATACACTACCGGCTTGCAAACTTGTTTGTAAATTTTTTTGGATTAGGTCTTGTCATTTTTTGATGCCCAGTTTTGCTTTGAACAACTGGATTGAACTTTTGGATCCTATATTGATCTGTTTACAGTCTACTTGAAATTCTTTGAGTTGCTTTTAGCCATCTTTGATTTGTTTGGTTTTGAAGGATTAGTATCTTTCTTTGAGTGTCTTTCAATTACAAAGCGTTTGTTTTCTTTAGAATTGTTTAAGGAAAGATGAGATTTCTTCTGAATAGTTCGCTATAAAAGAAAAATTTTAGTTTGGGTTTTTAATTTCTTGCTTTATATTAGATTGGGGTCATCCTTGCATTTGAAGTAGCAAAATTGCATGATTCTTGGCATTTTTTCATGGGGGGGCCATGAATCGTGCATTGGTGTTTAGCACCTTTTTCTCGTTTACTTGAGAATCTTGATATTGATGAGTTTAATATATTTTGGGACATCGTGCATATGGGAATGATAAATGTTTTCTCCTTCTCATAGCATAGCTTTCATTGAAATGAAAAGATTGCATCTTCATATCTTTGCATAATTTTCGAGTCGGTAAAAACACCATATTGTCCATGCCATATTCCTTTTGAGTAACAACAACCATAAAATAAAGCGCTTGTAAAAATTGATTAGACATTTTTATATTTTCTGGTAGCAAACCTACATTATATTAGTTGTAGGGATTTGGAATAGGTGTGAAAGATAACTTTCCAAAGTTGCAAACAAACATAGAATCTTGAGTTAGGGAGCGGTTAAATCCACTTATTACATTTTGTCATGGGAAGCCCTTCTAAAACAAGGGTCAATCACGAGGTTGCATTGAGACTAGCAGAGTTACTCACCCTGCTTTGTTGGTCTTGGTGTAGAGATTTCACGTATTACGGGGGTCACTTGAAGGTATACCCACAATGATGAGTGGAAGCCTCTCAAGTTGATTTCGGGCTAGATACCCTGCCCTTGCATGTGGATTGGGTTGTCGACTGTTTCCCCAGGCATCATTGTAGTGATTGGTAACGTTAGTGGCCTATCTCTTTAGGGTCTTTACACAAGGTGATTGTGGAGGGGCAAGTCATCACGGTACCTGGAATCGACGTTGGCCAAACTCACTCAGGCTCCTTGGAGGGTATACCCACGATTATGTGTGGGATCTTTCACCAGGGTGTAAGTCCATTAAGCAAGTCATCAACATAACTTTTCCACCTGCTCTATCTCAGCCCCTTCTTACTTTGTTCCCATGATGTTGGATTTCATCACCAACTAGTGCATTCATTGTGAGAAGGTTTTGTTTGTTTTCTTGCTTACTAGATTTTTAGTGTGTGTTGTTTGTTTTCCCTAGCAGACTCTATGTTGGATTTATTTAATGGCATCAGTTCCCAGAATGACCAATGAAGGAACCCCTACTCCAGGGGAACCTTTTGTTTTTCCTTCCTATGGAAGCATTGGTCCTCCCCACATCACTACTTTGAGCCTTCCAAGTCTTACTATTGGATTGTCGGTGTGGTTGTTTTCCACTCAGGTAATCCCGAATGTAGTTAGTGCTTCAGTCACAAGCACTTCCCCCCAAGAGCATCAACCTCATGTTGATCGTTCACCTTCTTCACTAATAAGGTCTTCTTCGCCTTCTTCACTTGCAAGGTCTCCTGCCATTTCATCTTCTTCATCGAGTGAAAGTGTTGAAGCTAGTAGCCCAGTGAATAAGAAGAGGAAGAAAATAAAGATTAAGAAGAAGAAAGATAAGCGAGGGTCAAAACCTCCGACCGTTGTCAAACATGTTGGAAAACAACCAGTTAGTGTTAATTGTGCTGAGAGTGTTGATGATGTCAAGATCACCCAAACAAACTGTAAGCCCAGGTACCCTTGCAAGCTTTGTAAGGGTAGCCATCTTCTTAAGGAATGCCCAGTTTTATCCAGGGTTATAGAAGCATGGTCTACACATCCTCGTCAACCTATGTTGTTAGCCTCTAAACAACATGTTGATGACCTCCTGTCAACTAGTCATGATACCATTGGGAAGAAGAAAAGTAGAGTCAAGTTCCCGTGCATGTTATGCAAAGGATTCATCTCACTCACCTTTGCCCTCATATGGAAGAAGCCTCGAAATTTTTGGAAGACATACCTGTTTCACAACCTCAACTTCCAGCCACTTATCGCAAGATTACTCTTGAACCTCTAATAGTTGATGGAATGATCACTTCGGTCCCTTCACCGGTCAATCCAGTTGATCATGTCGTCAATCTGGTCACGTCCTTAATTGAACTAGTTGACAAAGTGGTCGATCTGATCCCATCTTCGGTCGATCCCACTCTCCCTTTAGAGAGTGTTAAAAAAGTGGTTGATCTGATCCCATCCTCGGTCAACCCCACTCTCCTGTTAGAGAGTGAAACCCAAGCAGTCGATATGCTTCCGTCTATCGACCCCATTCTCTCCTTGGATAATGAAACTCAAGTGGTCGATCTGATCTCTCCATCGGTCAATCCTATTCTCCCGCTAGAGAGTAAACCCAATACTGCCCACATTTTTCTCGTTGATAGAGACTCTCCTGTGACGAGGGGTATACCTCCTTCTCCCATAGGACCCCCTCCCAGTAATGAGGTCATCCGTTTTGATTGGGGTGTGCTAACTGGACCTTGTCTTCCCTCTCACATTCCTTTCCAAATTACAGTGCAGGTTTGTGGTCAGGACGTTCCTCAAACGTTGTTAGATGAAGGTTCATCTGTTAGTATTTTGTCCTCTATTGCTTGGCAATCCTTGGGTTATCCTCTACTTGCACCGGTTATGCAGAATCCGTTAGCTTTTAACAGAATAACTAGTCAACCTTTAGGGACCCTTCCTCAGTTTCTTGTAACTTTGGGAGGGAAAACTGTCTTTATTGATGTCATGGTAGTCCAAGACCCCTTGAATTTTTCTTTACTCCTTGGGCGAGATTATGTCTATGCAAAGAAAGCTATTGTGTCTACTCTTTTTCCTATGATATCTTTCCCTCACGATGGACGAGTTGTGACTATTGATCAACTTTCATTCATTGACCCCGACTCGATTGCCTCAATATATGGTTCTTATATGCATATGGTATCGTCCCTGCCATAGGTCAATTATGTGGCGGTGTCACCCATGGCTTCAACTTTTCATGACTTAGATCCAGTAGTTGACATGGTAATCTCTTCGATAGGGTTGTTAGAGCCTGATATCTTTACTCCTGTCGCGACCCTCGACATGGTGTCCTTCCAGAGTGTGTTTATTCCTTCCAATGAAGACCTCTTGGAAGCCATAACCGATTTTTGTCCCTTGACATGGTGCCATTCCAAAGCATTGTCCTCTTGGAATCAATGATCAATGAGAAAACCACTTCCGAGGATAGTTTTTGTGTCTCTAAGGCAAACTCGTTAAAAAATGAAACAAAGGTCTTTGAGCATAGTTTTCTAATTTCAAGCTCGTGAAAAAATGAAACCACTTATGAGGATAGTTTTTTCATCTCTGTGGAAACCTCGTTAAAAAATGAAACAGAGGTTACGATCATAGTTCTTGTTTCTTTGTCAATCTCATTAAAAAATGAAATAGTTTTCCCCCTCTTTGTTTGAGTCAATTCCTTTGTCTAGTATTTTAGGCTTCATTTCCTCCGCCTTTGTCGTTGGATGAAACAAAGCTTGGGGGGCAATACTTCCATCCTCTGGACTTCATGCTGAAGTAGAGCCACTAGTTTCTTAAGCTAGGGGCTAAGTACCAACCTTCCATGTGTTATGCATTGGAAAGTCGCAAGCATAGTTTTGTATGGTTCAAGCTTGTGTAAAAATGAAACCACTTACCTCAAGCATAGTTTTCTCTGGTTCAAGATTGTGTAAAAATAAAACCAGGTCCAAGCATAGTTTTGTTTTGTTTTAAATCTTGCGTAAAAATGAAAAAAATCCCGAGCTTAGTCTTTGTTCTTTCTCATGCTCGTAAATACATGAGAATAAGTTACCGAGCTTAGTCTTTGTTCTTTCTCATGCTCGTAAATACATGAGAATAAGTTACCGAGCTTAGTCTTTGTTCTTTCTCATGCTCGTAAATACATGAGAATAAGTTACCGAGCTTAGTCTTTGTTCTTTCTCATGCTCGTAAATACATGAGAATAAGTTACCGAGCTTAGTCTTTGTTCTTTATCGTGCTCGTATATATGTGAGAATGTAACCGAGTATACTTTTATCACTTTTTTGGACTCGTAAAGGTTATACAAAAAAGGAACCCCCTGGAGTTCCCTTTAAGCTCTTTTCAGACTCTCTAAACATGAAAAGATTGCCAAGCGACCTTGCTATTTTCACGCTCGATAAAGTACTTGAAGAAAGCATCTGTTGGGCGATAATTTATCTCTTTTTTGGTCTCATCAGACTACTTTATGAAAAAAGAACTGAGAGAGTTCCATTTTAAGTGTTTTTCCAGACTCTATAATCATGAAAAACCTTCGCGTTTTCTATCTCTAGACTCGTTAAACAAACATTGACAGACACATAATGAGACCGAACCACTCCTTCCTAGGGTTTGTTAAACATACTCCGAGGGACTCTTCCGAAGGATGAGCTTACATTACAAGCATATGTTATCCTCCTTAATCTTGTGTAAAAATAAAGAGGTACTCGCTAGAAATGGTGGGGGGAAAAATTAGGAAAGAATTGTGTCTAAACCTGTATTCCATGGAAGAGTCACTTTTGAACATGACACCCTTTCACTTGCTTTGTGTCTAGGTTGGAAAATCCACTTGTCTCCTAATCATACTCCTTTATAAGATTAAAAATTGGTCTGTGATCCCTGTTGTTGATTCAGTGTTTCCAAGACAGTTGTTGTGTCGTCAATATGTTCAAAGAGAAATTCAACCCGGAAAGACTTCTATTGCGTCGGCCATTTCTGCAGTCCTTAAGCCTTATATTGCATCGGCCATCTCTGAGTCAGTCCTGAATCACTTGTTACTCTGATCTGCATCAAATCTTGTTACTTGTTTCGTGTCATTGATGTGGGATACTTTAAGGCCCTCCTATGATGAGTCTTTTCCTGTTGACTTCAACTCATTATCCAGGAATTAGACTTAGAAACTAATTGGTACCTTAGAACTTGCATGCCTTAATGGCAATTTTCCTCTCTTTCGACAGTGGGTTTTCATTATTGACCCCTGATCGGGAGATTCTGCCGAGTGTTCTACTTCAACTCATTTATTCACATTCGTTGGATTGTACTAGTGTACCTTGGGAGTCATTGACATTAATGATGTTTTCCCTCGCACTTGTTAACAGTATACACTAATGACGGGTAATCAAGTGGTTTCTACCATGTTTGAATTCAACACATGTATTCACATGGTTAGATTCGTACTATAGAGTGGTGGAGATGAAGATCCTGGATCTTTTCTGATAGATTCAGGTTGTGTTGGAGTATATTCAGTGTATTGTTGCATAGATCCACATTGTATGTCTGGTGGCTATGTTCAATTTTGAGTCTTTAACACATAGATCCATAGTGTATTTTTGGTGGCTATGTTCAGATTTGAGTCATATCGGCATGGATCCACAGTGTATGTTTGGTGGCCATGACCTGTCTTACTTCACATGGATCTTCGCATGTCAACATTTATGCTTTGAGTCATTTTTATTCTGATAATGTGAATGCCTACCTCAGTGATGATATATTATTGTATTTTATTTCCTTGTTTGTTGGCAGGTTTTTGATCAACTGTTTCTTGTTCCCTACACACACTCGACAAGGTATTTTAGCTATCACTCTGTTCTAACTTCATACTTTGGGGGGCTCTCTGTTACACATTATTTTCATCATCCCTATGACCGTTAATGATGTAAACCTATATGTTTCCTTCAGAGGGGTCAGTGGCCTGAGTTCCTAAAGAGAGAAGGGAGAAGAACTTTTCCTGAGAAAAGAAGTTTCATTTTCCCTTGTAAAAACCCTGTAAAAAAGGAAGTTCACAGGTTGCTATATAGGCAAGGTGCGAGAATGCCTGATTCTCGCAAGTTGCACCATATCTAGGGTGAGAGATGTTCGCAGGTTTCTCTATAGGTAGGGTGCGAGAATTCCTACATGTGGGAAAACAAGTGTTTTCTCGAATCTTCTAGAAGGAGAAACTTCTATGGTGAGGTGGCATCTGAATGGTTTGGATCTTACTCACTTTCATGATTTAGTGGGATCATCCTAACCTCCTCACCTTATCCTCTTCAACTTATAAAAGGAGAGGAGTTCTCATGGAGAAAATTATCTTTGGTTAGCTTTGGAGCTTTTGGGATTAGCTTGGATTGGAGTGAGCTTTGGAGATTTTTAGCTTGGCTAGATGAGCCACTTTGTCAAGATAGATTGTGAATATTATCAGATCTTTGCTCTCAAAATTCTTGGAGTGAAAGTGTGCGGGGAACGAAGGATAGTTGGAAGGGACCTTACGACATTAAGCCCATGGTTTTAATCTCTCTTTCACATTTAATATGATACAGTAATATGATTCTTTCCTATAAATCTTGTTGTGTTTTATTGTGTGATTCCTTGATCACATACATAGGTTTATTTCGAGTTTATGATGTTACTATCATTTTGGTTGGTTGCGTTATTTGTAGGATCATCATTGTATGAGCATTGGAATGGAGCTAGGATGGCGATGGCAAGAGGAAGCAACATTTAAAAAGTATGTCACCCATCCCTCTTTAGTTGGTAAATTCAATGGTCAAAACTTAGGGAAATAGTCATGTCATGTCCTGTTTTGTTCTAGATCCAAATGGATCTAGGGATATTTGTTAGTGTCCGCACCTACCGATTAGTCCGATAACACCGAGCCCACCTAGGATGTTTTTTTGGATGCAGTCAAGGAACACTATTACCCTGTTGGAAACTATGAAGACCAGTACATGAGATGGACCACACTGTGTGAAGAGAGGGGACAAGTAGTGTTAGAATTCACCAATACCTTTCATACCTTGCACACCAAGTTGGATAACAAAGACTTTGAGTGACATTTTTTTTTGAAATACCGTGGGGCTCTACACAAATACATCCAAACTGAAATGGATTTTCTATACATGTCATCACTCAATTTTACTTGTTGATATGATGTTAAAATTGAGTATAAATTTAAGAACCATAAAAAATGGGAGTTTAGATATGTAAATATGCAACAAACAAAGTATGAAGAAGACAACCCTAACAAATAGTTTCCTGAAAACCAGTCTAGTCCACAAGAAAATAACAGTCACGGGAAGACGAAGCAGGACACTAGAAAATGGTCTGATTTCCACAAAATCCCCTGACACAACACCAATGAATGTCACTCAAAATAGTCATTGGTGGTTGATATCAAATATAAGGAGCCGAACCCTAATTCAGAATTTGATTCTGAAAATACTAGTAAAAGACGGATCATTAACACAGATCCCACTGCTACTATCATGACCGCAACTATTCAACCAGAAGAACCAATAGATCCTGAAGAGGGGGAGTGCCTTTTTAATTCACATATGTGGGTGAAGGGGACCCCACTGAATTTTATTATTGATAGTGGAAGCAAAAGAACTTCATCTCAGCAGAGGTCATCAAACAGTTGGGATTGTCGACAACACAAAACCTGCAACCATACAACATCAGGTGGCTTTTCTAGGGATGGGATATTTGTGTCGGCCAACAATGTTGATTGTCATTCGACATCCAAATGTTCAAGGATGAGGTATTATGTGATGTTTCCATGCTGGATTTATATTATTTTCTCTTGGGACAACCATATATGTGGAAACGACATGTTGTTTATGAGTCTCAACCCCGTAGTGTGATTGTTTCTCAGGGTTGTCATCTCTACAAAATACGAGAGGTATTTCCAACTATTGTCCCACCTAAACAGTGCCTCAAGGTGGTATCTCATACTAAAAAATTGATCTTCTTCACAATCTTTTCAAAAGGTGAATAGAAGGACACTGCAACTACTACAGCCTCGGCCTAAGCACCTTCTATCCAATAGAAGAAAGTCAACAAGGTTGTAGCAAAGAGCAAATATTCCTCCTACACACAGTCATCTCAAGTATCTCTATTGGTTGAAAAGAATCAACTCTGCATGCAACATGTTTGTGACAACCTTCAACAAACTAAGCAACACAACTTCTCCATCAAGGCCAGTCGCTCACCAACATTCAGGTTCAACAAATGATTCCCCCTTTCCCCCGAGAATTCAATGCAATGGAGACCATTTCTTCCTAAGGAGGTAGTATTGATCCATGTGGATATTGATGGCCACCCATCTATTACACTAGATCAAGAAACAATATTCCACCTTGGCATTTTTTCTTTTACTTTTTAGGTCTCAAACATCCAGGGTCGTTTTGAGGTCCGAAATAACGGTTTTAGAGCCTGCCACAGTTAGACTATAAATGGAGTTTGATTTTGACAACAAAATGTGCATTCATCAGATATACATTTCCAATGATCTATCGTGTTCCCCAAACGTAGATCGTATGGCAAAGTTATGCCCCCGGGAATTTGATACACCAAACTACCCAAAACGGGTCCCACAAAACTGTTGGATTTTCATCTTTCGGGGTCAAGGTTTTATATTTTCTTTATGTTAAAAAGGCCTTTAGAGCCTAATTGTAAATTATCTTCTTGCGAATGTGAATATCTATCACATCTCTTCTCAGAGATGCGCTGCCACCATTCGACTAAGTCTTTCACTCTGTATTTTTAGAGCCTTTGTACATTTTTGTTGATTAATATAAATTGTTTATTATTGTATCTTTGTGTTTATGGTTGCATATCTAATACATTTCTGTTATATTATTGGATATCCAAGATATATCTGTACAATTATTTATTATATCTCCGCTCTCATTTCATGCCAAAAACAATCTGAATCATGGGGGGTATTTGTTAGCACATAGAATGTGAAGGGGGTCAAAAAGACCTTGTTTTTGTTTTGTTTTGAGTCAAATGTCGTGTTTATTTGATGTCAAATCAACAAGAAATTTTGCAGCATACTTATGAGT
Organism: Picea glauca; assembly: GCA_000966675.3. Lineage (NCBI taxonomy): Eukaryota > Viridiplantae > Streptophyta > Pinopsida > Pinales > Pinaceae > Picea > Picea glauca. The sequence continues at coordinate 125,605 of JZKD02S1830657.1, forward strand.
ACCTCATGCCCTCATATTTCATTATTGCAACTAAGAAACATGTCAAGGGAATTTCATAATTTTCAACGCCTTCATTTAATTTTATATTCAAGGATATTTTCCAAGATGTCTAACAGTTTCCTTGAAGTGAACTATTTTATTTTGAACTTGGCTCTACAAACTTGCACTGCAAACTTGGCATTGCAAACTAATGTTCCAGACTGGCGCTGTGAACTGTTCAAATTCATTTGCTGCAAACTGATATTTATGTTGTTGAAACTCTGTTTTAGCAAAGAATTCTCACTTATCTTCCTTTCATTTCAAATCTCAATGGTTGATCCATTGGCCCTCATGTTTGAATAATTCTCTATCTCATACCCTTGATGTGCATAAACTGGTGTATGTAAAGCTTTGGCAAGTAGATCTTTAGAAAAAAAATTTGTCATTAAAACTCTATTTCCTGTGCACTCTGTTTTCACACACCTATATATGATAACAAATTGCAGAAAATATTCTTCCAGTAGTACTTATGGATAGTCAAAAACACAAGAAGAAGCTCCAGAATTAAATGATAACGACATTGATCTTAGAAAAAACATAGTTACCAACTGTTTTTGGGGGGGTCAAGGTTTTTGCCCTATTTTTAAAAATGGTGTTACGAGTATCACCCCCCTCCCTTTTTAGGTTGTTTTTTGATATTTTAAATTTTTTGATACATAAGGTTTCCACTTTTTTGTTTTTAAATGCTTGTTTTTTCATTTATTTTCAAATTGTTCAATTTTTTTATTTTTTATTTTTTTCTCAACGGTGTTTTTTCATCTATTTTCAAACTTTTCTATTTATTTTATTTTATTATTCAATGGTGTTTTTAATCATATTTCCATGCTCTATCCAATGTTAAAAATGTTGCACACTATTTATTTTATTTAAATTAAGATTTTTCATATAATTATGTGTCCTTAATTAAGTTATGGTTCCACACTTTTTAAATATAGTGGAAAATATCATTTTTAACACATTGTTTTACCTTTAATTCAATACATAGAAAATAATTATAGTTAAATAACACTATTTTTAAATATTTACAAAAAAGATATAATTCATTTTTTTGGACCAATTAAAAATTAAAAAAAAACAAGTGTTGCATGGCAACGTAGTCCCTGTCAGGTTGGAATGGGAATAAATGCACGTTGAAGTACATGTGGTATCCATGCGTAGAATGAAAAATATAATAGACCCAACATATTTGAAGGAATTGTTTTTTAATCCAAATATGAAAAAGGACCAGGAAACACACACATTAAACATTCAAATATAACAAACACAATTTCCTGACATCCATCATAGTTTTCTTTGAAATTTATCAAAAAATAATAACATTTGTTACATATTTGTGGAATTTGTTCCATATTCAAATATGAAAAAGGACCAGGAAACACACACATTAAATATTCAAATACAATTTCTTGAAATACAACATAGTTTTCTTTGAAATTTATCAAAAATTAATAATGTTTGTTACATATTTGTGGAATATGTTCCATATTTATGGAAATTTAAATGTGTTTGTCATATAGACTGGGATTGGGGCTCCTGCAGACCATAAAAATAAATAAGTACAAGAATTAAGACTGTATAAAGAAGAACTGCACGACAGTTGAGAGGAAGACCTAAAAAGAAGAAATTAGAAGTTATGAGCCTTTGTTTAGAGATTTCTATTTAAATAGGTAGAATAACTGCATTGATAAAGAAACCAAGATGACATCAGTATAGGATTACTATCAAGAAGATGTGGTTTTCTTATTGTCATCCACAATCGTTGGAATCATGCCAACTAGTTGTTTCCCTTCCTAGATGAGGTTGTCCATTCTCCGTTGGAACCATTCTTCAATGTAGCTTCTCATGGGGGCCACATTGATTCCATCCTAGATTTCTATGTCGAAAAGATCGTTTTCTAATTTTATTAGATCCATAGAAATACTATGCAGAGCCTATTGTCGAAAAGCTCATTTTCTAATTTTCTAATTTTTTTATTGTGGGTTGCATAGTTCAGTAGCTAGTTGTCGAGCTCATCTACACGAAATTCAAGGATGTCATAAGACTTTTCTAAAGACAACCCCTTTAAAATATCAAGTTGTTCATCGAAGGATTCTTTGGTCATTGACAAGGATTTGAGCACTAGTTTTGGGTCTTGAACCTCGTTGGTACTTCCAGCTAATTTTATTTGGGTTTGGTTTCTGAATCATTCTTATTTTTCCGATATGGCTTGTTCACATGATTCGACAATGAGCTGTAGGTTCTTAACATTATTTTTCCAGCATGCTTTTAATTTTTTTATCCTCTTGGGGACAAGATATCCTCTTTTATTCTTTTCAGATATGAGTTGTTAATGGCATGGTTGGAAAAAGGGGTGAGCATTTGTTCATAGAAATGTTGATCATTTTTTAAATTCGTCTACAAATGTTCCTGCAAATCATTTTCCCTCTTTCGAAAGGAAGCTATATTTTGTGATGTTTCCTAGGCTTCAGTAACTAGTTGCATTCTTTTCTTGATGTTATTCTTTAAAAGGGCTCTACACAATGCCAGGAGGCTGGAGGATACTTTTAACTTGGCTAAACGGGTGGCATGCACAGTTTTTTCTAAAGGACTGGAAAATTATGGAGTAGCAATGAAAGCCTCCTCAAATTCCTTGACACGATTTTTTAGTCTGGCATTCAATGCTTCAATTCCTACAATGGAATCATCAAGAGCATCATCGATTACATGGTGAAATAGGGATATTTGGGATGACCACATTTTCCTAAAGTTAATCTTTGTATGAGATCTTCCTTTCTTATTTGTTACATATCTTTTTTCAATGACCATATTTTTAGATTGGATATTAAAAACAATTCTCTGGAATATGAAGGATTCATCTTCACCAAAAATGTCGGTCTCAGTTATTTCCATTGTGAAACTATGGTGCATCGCGTCTGTGAATGGGACAACTTTGTGCATGTGCTCAGTTTCAATTTCAAGTTCATTATGTTCACATTAAATTTCGAGTTCGTCTTCCTGTCCTACAGTTTTTTTTCTCTTCTTCGTCAAGGGAACTTTGTGATAACTATCAATTTTTGTGCGATGAGGGTTCTTATCTCCTCCTCCGTTTGAATATTTCTGGGTTTATTTCTTACTAGGGTAGGTCATTGAAGTGATGCTCCATGATGTCGTGCTCTTGGAAGTGTTGGCGGGTGACTGGACACTCTTCTCACCGGATATTTTTCCCTGTTGTCTGTACAATTCAGTCATGCTTTGCAATGTCTCTACATCGCAATCTCCAGAACCAGAATGGTTGTTTTCATTGTGTCTTTCTTCGGTCAGGCATTTATGGATAGAAGAGATGCTAAATCCAACTGCCAGTAAATTTTCTCGAAAAATCCCATTAGGGCCGAACCCTTTTAGCCTTTCATCATATGTCAGGTTCAAGTTCTTGAAATTGCTTGCGAATTCGTCAATCTTGTTGACATTTATGCACACGAAGTCCGCGACTTTTCAAGGTAGAGGAATGAATTCTTTTTTTTTCTTGTCATGGAAAAAATGTAACCAGTGGTTGTATTGCCTTGTTATTTCTGTAACAAACATCTTGTCCATGATGTGGCATGGAAGGTAAGAGGTATTTTCCTTGGATACAAAGACCATTAGTAAACTGTTATTTTTCTTTTTTCCAAGTGTCCCCTTTCTATTCAAAAACTTGGTTTCGTAGCCAGACATCCAGGGAGAATCCTTCCCTAATAATAAATCTTTGAAAACTGAGACAAAGTCATTAAAAACTTCATAAAAACAATGCGAGGCCTTGTGCCTCTAGAGGGCCTGGTACCATAATGTTACTAGGTCGAATCCACAGTTTACTTTCTTGGAAAGAGACAGATTTGGAAACGGACAACAATGCACTATTGCGAAAATCAAGTAGGATGACATATAAAAAAAAATTGATTCTTTGAATTGTGACAGCTGGGAACATATTTCAATGGAAATTAGCTTCCCCCAATTGAAAATGAATTTTTCCTTGACTATGAAGTACAAAATATAAATAACTATACAGGAAATGCTTGTCATGGATTCCTGTCCCATTATTCTTGTAAACAACCAAGCAATTTCCCAGAATGGATTTCTAAAGGAACTTACCTACAACTTTGTGGTATCTTCATGAAATGTTGTTGGGTCTTCGAGAAACTCAGCTAATAAGTCCAACCCGTTATCATGTTTTTATAGGAACTGCTTGTTGTCTTGTCCTCTGAAAGTCAATGTTGGCTCCGACAATTTTAACATCTTGCGAAAGACCTGAGGTGACAAAGAAACATGAGAATGGGCACGCAATGGAATAATTATTTGGCTTGAAATATATTTTTCTATGCACCAAGAGATCACCTCCTTACAGTCAAAAACCTCAGGGACGCAGCTTGCATGAGTGACTCCAGAGGTACAAATCACTTCGTTCTGGGTAGAACAGGATGAATAGTAAGAGTATGCTCTGGTCCACTAGAAGTTCTGGCTTTGACGTCCGAAGATATTCACTGTATCTACACAAAACAAAATACTTCCATAAGTTTACAAGAATGTTTGTTTTCTCCAGACGATGATTGAAATGAAGAGTTGGAAGGGATAATATAAAGTTGTGCAAATCTTGGTCCAATGCATGTGAAACGAATATCTCCTTGAGACTTTTGCTCATTAATGACAATTTCGACGGTTGTTGCATGATGCGTTGTTAACATTAAAGACTAGTAATTGCACACATAGAAGTGTGAACATGGCGGATATGACAATGATTGATTAAGAATTGGAGATTTATTGAAAGAGACAACGCGATGACCTGTGTTTGAAATGAACAATCGGAAGGGACAATATAACTCTCTACAGATCTTGGTTTAATGCATATTAATGGGATTTCTCCTCTAGCATTTCTTTTATTAATGACAATGTTGACTGTTCCTGCATGGTGATTTGTTATCATGAAAGGTTACTAATTGCATATTAAGAAAGAAGTATGAAGGTCACGAGTATGGAAAAGAGAAGTTAAGGAGTGTCTAATTATCAAAAGCAGTCGAGTGGGCTTCAAAATAGGGTTTCAAGGTACAATTGTTGAAGGCAAGGGTGCGAGGGCCAAATTGTATGTCTCGAAAGTTTTTGAGTGCAATACACATAACATCAAAGAGGGTATGATAGGAAAGTCCAGAGGGAAATTTGTATATCATGGAAGTCTAGGTAATGTGTGGATAACACAGAACAATGGAGGTGCAAACGTGAGCCCGCCTATCCGAGAACCCACGATCGAAAAATTGGCTCAAGTATGGAATAGAGAAACGGTTGGGCGGATTCGTTTTCACTAATATATTGAAACTTGTAATATATATTGCATTGCATAGAAATATATTTTTTGTATGTCTCTAGGAAGAAAAGAGAAAATAAGAGAAGATAAATTAATTTAAATTTGAGGAGTTGAGCTTTAATTAAATTTCACTGTCTCATCAACGCTTTTACTTTTTAATGGTGGTCTTTATGGTTTTTGCATGATGAGCTAGTAGCATTAAATCTTGGTTGGTCACAGTAAATAGTGCCTAAGAATTGGATATTTTGTGAACCCACCAAATTGAGGAACCGCAAAAGATAGTCCATGAAATTCGAAAGTATGGAAAGTCATCAGAAGGGATTCAAAATTAGGGTGACAATGGATCCCATATCTACCATGGAAGAGGGGATGATATGGGATTCTGACGATCAATTTGTATATGGAAGACCTTTTCTGTCATTAATGACATTTTTAAGGTTCATGCAAAATGAAGTGCTAGCATTAAATATTTCCAATTACATTTCCAAAGAGAAGTAGGAAGGTGGCGAGGGTAGGGAACAACAAGGAATGGCTAATTATTGAAAGAAGTTGGTGATGCTTCTAAATAGGGCTATAAGATATAACTAGCAGAGGTGAGAGCCCGAGGGTCAAATTGTATCTCTCAGGAGTGTTGACCACAGAATGTGTAACATGGAAGAGGGTGTGATGATGCATTCCTATGGAGAAACTGTATATCGAGGAACTCTGGGTACTGTTTTCTAGTCATGGAACATTGGAAACAAAATCCTAAGGCCGCCAGTCCAGAAACCTGCAATCGAAAAAATGGAAGGGAAGATTCGATAAACAGTAAATGTATAGTGTCATGGACATACAACCAACTTGGGGCTAGGTATTGAAAGGCACGACAGATAGTTGGGCACGTGATGGGGCATTCCAGTGGACAAATTGTATATCATGGAACTCCGGGCACTGTTTGCAAGTTGCGGAAGATTCCAAACACAATTTTGAGGCTGTCAATATGGGAACCCGCAATCGAAAAAGTGTCTAAGTATGGAATAGGGAAATGTTGCCCCGTACTTGTTCTCACTAATATATTGAAATTTGTAATATCTTTTCGATTAGCTGGAAATATCTTCTTTGCATGTTTCTAGACAAGTTTTGTAGCGATGGTTCGTCCTCGAGACTTATTCTTATTAATGACGATCCTTACGATTGTTGCATGATGGAGTTTTAGTATTAAACCTTTGGTGTTGCATATTTGGAAAGAAGTACGAGGATGGACAGAACATGAAACAATGACTAGGAATTGGAGATTTTATGAACCCGCCAACACGAGGATCCAAAATAGGGTCACATGGTCTACCCATAAGGCGTGATGCCCCGACGGTCAAATTGTATCACTCAAAACATTTGAATGCATAATTTGTAACATAGAAGAGGGGACGATGTCAGAATATGGTAGTCAATTTGTATATAACGGAGGACCGGGTGCCAATTTTTTCGTACCAGTGTGCTCAGTTGTCCCTAGTAAGAGAATAATTAATGTATATTAGGAAGGATGAGAAGTTAGTGGGGATGGAAGGCATCAATAGATACTTTGGAACATTTTTTAACCATGGTAGAGTGAAGCTTGTGATTTTGAGGAGTTCGCGGTGAAATTGTATATCACGAAAGTTTTGAGTGAAAGATGTATATCACAGAACAAGAAGAAATAGAGCTTGAAAGAGCCAACCCGACAACCGTGGCCATAAAATTGGCTAAGTATGGAAAGGAACAATGGTCGGTCCAATTTGTCATGTGAAGATATAGATGGAGATGAAGATATGTCCACCCGACAATGTCGAAACCCGCGATCATAGAAAGGCGACTAAACGGTAGTCAATTTGTATATAGCGGAGGACCGGGTGCCAATTGTTTCGTAGCAGTGTGCTCAGTTGTCACTAGTAAGAGCATAATTTATGTATATTAGGAAGGACGAGAAGTTAGTGGGGATGGAAGGAAGCGATAGATACTTTGAAACATTTGTGAACCATGGTAGAGTGAATCTTGCGAGTTCTAGGAGTCCACAGTGGAATTGTAGATCATGAAAGTTTTGAGTGCAAGATGTATATCACGGAACAAGAAGCAACAGAGTTCGAAAGCGCCAACCCGATAATCACGACCATAAAATTGGCTAAGTATGGAAATAAAGAGTGTTTGGTTGGATTCGTCATGTGAGGATATAGATGGATATGAAGATATGCCATCCTATCAATGTTGGAACCCCCAAGCATAGAAAGGAAACTAAGTATATAACTAGAAAACAATAATACACAAGAATAAGAAAAGAGAAAAAGGAATAAGTATCTCATAGAAGAACATCTATTGTTCTTTTATTAATGCTAATCTTTTAGAACCCATTGTGAGTTCTCACTAGTAAAAGCATAAATTGCAAATCACAGAAGGTCTTTGGGTGCAAGATGTATATGAAGGAATAGAGGACATAAGTTTTGGATGCCGCAAACCCAGGACCATGTGAACAGATAATTGGCTAAGTATTGAAAGAGATCGTGGTTGTTCGGGCTCATGGTGTCAATATATAGATAAAGAGCTCCCAATTTGCAGGATCCTATTCGGTTCATAAATTTCATTGAAATCCATAAGAAATAGAAAGGAAAAAAATGAAGGGCGACTGGGCTCGTGACGGGGCATTCCAATGAACAAATTGTGTATCGTGGAACTCCGGGAACTGTTTTCAAGTTGCGGAAGATTCAAAACACAATTTTGAGGCCATCAATCCGGGAACCCGCAATCGAAAAAGTGTCCAAGTATGGAATAGGGAAACGTTGGTCCAAACTTGTTTTCGCTAATATATCAAAATTTGAAATAGCTTTTCCATTACTTGGCAAGATCTTCTTTGCATGTTTCTATATAGGTTCTGTAGGGATGGTTGGTCCTTTAGAATTTTTCTTATTAATGATGATATCTACATTTGTTGCATGATGTCGTTTTAGTATTAAACCTTTGGTGTTGCATGTTTGGAAAGATGTATGAGGGTGGGAAGAACAGGAAACAATGACTAGGAGCTGGATATTTTGTGAACCCGCCAACGTGAGGATCCAAAATAGGGTGACAAGGTCTTCCCAGAAGACGTGACGCCCCGATGGTCAAATTGTATAGCTTAGAACATTTGAATGAATAATGTGTAACATGGAATAGGGGACAATGTTGGAGGTTGGTACTCAATTTGTATATGGCAGAGGTCCAGGGGCCAATTCTTTCATACCGGTGTCTTCAGTTGTCACTAGTAAGAGTATAGTTAATGTATATTAGGAAGGACGTGAAGTTAGTGGGGATGGAAGACAATGACAAATACTTTGAGACATTTGTGAACCCTCGTAGAGTGATGCTTGCAATTTCGAGGAGTCTGCGGTGGAATTGTAGATCACAAAAGTTTTGAGTGGAATATGTATATCATGGAAGAAGAATTTATCGAGTTCGTAAGAGCCAACCCGACAACCACGGCCATAAAATTGGATAAGTATGGAAAGGAGCAACTGTTGGTCAGATTCGTTATGTGAGGATATAGATGGATATGAATATATGTCAGACCGCCAACCCTGGAACCTACGATAATAGAATGACAAATAATTATATAAACATAAAGTCATAATGGACTGGAAGAAGAAAAGGGGAAAAGGGATAAGTATCTCACAGTAGAAAATCTACTTTTGGTTTATTAATGCCAATCTTTTTGAACCCCTTGTGAGTTCTCACTAGTAAAAGAATACATTGCAGATCACATAAGTTCTTTGGCTGGAAGATGTATATGAAGGAACAGGGGACATAAGTGTTGGATACCACAAACCCAGTACCCAGTAGACAGATAATTGGCTAAGTATTGGCCAAGAGAAATTTTTTATATTTATTCCATCAGTTTTCATATTAGTATATATTGATAGATTATTTCTGGTTCAAATGTAAATCATCTTCCAATTTGCAAGATGTTGTTCAGTTTGCAAATTTCGTGAAAACAATAAGTAATAGAAAGAGTATATATATATGACACAACATTTTTGTGTATATGCACGGATATTATCAAATAGAAGAAGTTGCAATATATGCAAGATATTGAACAAGAACATGACGTCAACACTTGAGTTGCCTTGTTCTAATAGTCACTAATTCATTCTATTTATGGGACTCGAAGAATGAAAGAAATATGGGTCCTCTAATTTCTTTATTTAAGTATAGGGTGGTCGCCACATAAGTATGGGATATGACAAATTATTCTTCCATGTAAAATGTAAGGAACAAACATAGTAGCCTTTATTTAAATCGATGTATTGGGCAACAAAAAGAAAATCTTGATGTCCATGTTTAACGACACACAAAAAAGGGTACTAAATAAAATGAAAATCAATACCAGAGATTGCAAAACACCATTAAAATCAACCACAAATATTCTATATTCAAATAATATAGGTTAAAAAATACAGTTGAGATTATTTGCCACAATGACTATGATTTGGCCTGTCCCCTACCAAAAAACAAATGTACAATACTGAAGCTTGTGGACAGTCTTCTTGATGATCAAATGTTGAATATAAATTTCGGGTCTTGGAATTCATTAGTGCTACTAACTAGATCTATCCCAGCTTTTTGAATAGCTTGTCTCTTCTAGATATGGCTTTCCTGCATTGGCTGGTTATTCAACATTCCATTCTTTTTTAAGTGTTAATTTCCCTCTGTCATCAAAAACTTGGGGTTTAAGGCTCCTTCCTTGTAATTTTCCTGACCATTCACATCTGAGACAACTTAGAAATGCGATTTAGGCCCAATTCAAGGTCGAGGGAGTCATTTTATGTGACGCCAACTTTGGGGGAAACAAATCCTGTTAGGAAACAAAAGATGAGACAAAAAAAAAATTCAAGTATGTTGTGACTGCTATTCTCCCTGTATTCGATCATCTGTTTTGTTGAAAATCGTTCCTCAAGATTTGTATGTTGAACTTCTTTGTTTTATTACAGTAAATTGGAAGGGACGTCCAAGCTAGCTCCAGTTTTTTTCTCTGTTGAAGTACATTACTTCTTCCAGCAACACAGGTCTAGCAAGTCTATCAAATGTTGCAGATCACATCAGAATATATATTTTGTCGTAGGGGTGGTAGACATGGCAGACCACAAAAAGGTATGGAATTATCAGAAGTGATGCCAAATATTACTCCATGCCCAAATACAGTCTGAAGGAAACTATAAAATTGGATACCAACAAACATGAGAAACTGTATGCACATTTGAATCAACATTCTAAAATTGCAGAACGTTTTATGCCAAAGTTGTAACAGAATTGACAGACAACTAGTTTCTATGTCAAATAGTGTTGAACAACCTCTGGATCCAGTAACATACTCGACATATAATCAAATTTCAATCACTACTAATACTAATGTCAAGTGTAAGAAGTTGTGGTCCTAGGTTCTAGGTAGTTTCACCTCCAGGCATCCACATCGTCGTTGACCCCAGGCTCCATATATCTTTGACTTCAGAGATTGACATTGGCAGTGACGATGGGAACAACACTACTGACTATAGTTTGACAATGTGGTGAACAAGAAGGGTTGTCATTATCAAAGAACTTAAACTATAAGTTTGTAAGACTTGCAAAGAACATAGGCTTTAGTGCTGATTTTTCACGAAATCGACAATGTTTCTTTGAGTCCATAAATCTTTGGTCGTTGGGTGTCCTGTGCAATAATGACCTTGACATTAGGTACATGTCATACATCTATTATCTGGCATTGCATCGTTAATGCAATTAACATAATGGACAACGGTTCAATTGCATTGGCACAAACAATATCAATTTTGTGATTAATTAACATCCTTGAAGGATGTGAATCCCAAACAACGGCTAAAACTTTTTGAAAAATTGTCTGTTAAAAAATACATTGTTCTATATTTTAAAAAATAAGAAATTGTATGGTTCAAACATTTTTTTTTTTCAAATATCACATCAACTGCAACCAAAAAAAAAAGCATTTTCCTTATCCAAAGCAAGGGAAACAACATGAAGATTGAAATTAGGTGGAAATAGATCTGGAAACACACGACTACATTAAGGTCTCTTCTAGAGAATGAAATAAAACGATTACATGATGGTGGTAGTAAAAGGTGATTTTTAGAAACCAAACCATTATATGAACGCACAAACATTCTTGTAGAAGGTGGTAGTATAAAGTAATGCTCAAGAAGTGTTGCAAAGTCCATAATCCATAATTCCTTCCCATTAAGATTTTCTAGTTACATGTCGATGTAGGGAATAGAAAGTTTTGACATCATCGTTCCCTGGTTATATACCCACCTTCAAGTAAGAGGGGAATATTCGAGTAAATAGGCGGAACCCATCGACCTAGATGCAATCATATGCATAGGAGTAGTAAAATAAAAAATGTGCAGTAGCGGTAGACAGTTGACTGTATGTGGAGTCTGTAACTACATACAGAGGATAGTGAAAAAACTTTGACAAAGAATATGGCTTTCTGTCAAGTCAGTTACCACACCTAGAAGTAGCTCAACAAACTTTGTAATATAAACTTATGTAATTTTAGTATATCATTTTAACCACCCACACAGTTTCTCTTACTCGCGACGATCCAAATCTATAATTTCCTTTTGAGTACATTTGTGAATGGAGTAATATTTCATGTCATTTTTGAATATTACATACCATTTTGAAAGCCATGGTAAGTGTGACTCCTTTGACAAAAGACAAATTCTTGCGTGCTCCACAAAATTTGATACACTTGCCAAATCTGTGTTGTTGGAAGAAACTATATACTTTAACGAAGGAGAATTTTGAAGGTGACCTGAGAATTCCTTCCAACTACGAGCAAGAAAACAAATAATATAAACATACAAATCTCCAGGAATGCCTTTCAACCAACCAAAGCATTGAATAAAGGGAGAACACCTCTCAGAATATACTTTTTTTTTCTCTTGTCTGAGTTTCTGTTGGCTAACAAAGTTTTTTTTTTCCCCAAATCTCACATCACATAAAACCATTCTCTCATATTTCAATTGGGCCTCAATGACATATATAAGGTCTCTTACATGTCCATGACTAGGAACATTAGAACGAAGGCACCCTAATGACAAACTCTTTCATGGTAGAGAGAATGGGAATAAGTATTTAAAATCAACGTTGAAGGATGACAGTATAATATTCCATATATTTTGGTTTAATTCGTATTAATGGAAAATGCCCTCATCATTTTCACTTATTAATGACAATATTTTTGAATATGTGCATTGAATATTGAATAATAAAACATAATAACATTCCCATATCCGAGCAGATTCTCAAATATGACAACCTGTAACATATGCACAATATCAAAGAGGGACATGACATCAAGAACTTTGTGGATGACACGTTCATGGATGGTAGCGTGGTACTATAGTATTGCATTGTTACTATGATGATGCCTTTAAAAAACTAAAATAGCCAATATTTTTTTTGCAAATTCAAAATGCCAATCTTTTCGCTTATTAATGTCAATCTTTTTTAATACACACGCTAAATAGTGACTAATAACATGTAATAACATTCCCATATCTGAGTAGATTCTCAAATATGACAACCCATAACATATGCACGGTATTAAAGAGGGACATGATGTCAATAAATCTATGGATGACACGGTCGTGGATCGAATCATGGTAGTACAGTATTGCACTGTTACTACGATGATGCCCTTAAAAAACTAAAACAACCAATATTTTTTTGCAAATTTAAAATGCAAGAAAAAAAAAATATTAGATCCTATAATATTCGTTTATTTATGCATTTTAATGGGATATGTCCTCGAGCTTTCCTCTTATTAAAGCCAATCTTTTCGAACCTGTCTGGTCGATTTTCACTTTTAAAAGTATAATTAATGTGCATTGGGAAGGGAGAAAGGTGGTGGGGATGGAGGGGAGCGACAAAATGATTTTAAAATTTTATGAACCTAAGAACGCGTCAACCCAAAACTTTGAAGACTCGCCAAAGTATGGAAAGATAGGTTGGATAGACAGACTCATCGTAAGTAGAGGCATGTTTGAGAGTTCGAGGAGTTTGGGGTCGAATTGTAGAGAACAAAAGTTCTGTGTTCAAGATTTATACCTCGAACACATGTTACCATAGTTCGATAGCACCTATCCGCGAACCCATGTTCATAAAATTGGCCAAGTATGCAAATGAACAACGGTCGGTCAAACTCATGATGTGAAGATATAGATAGAGATGACGATTTTTCAGTTCGCCACACCGGGAACCTACGAGCACAGAAACGTGGCAAAGTATAGAACCAAAAACACATAATAGAGGGTAAGAACAAAAGGGAAAAATGAGCAAGTTTAGAATAAATTTGATAAATATGCAAATGAACAGCGGTTGACCGGACTTGTGATGTGAAGATATATATGGAGATGACAATTTGTCAATTTTCCACCCCACGAACCCGCAACTACAGAAACATGGAAAAGTATAAAACCAAAAATGAACAATAGAGCGAAAGAACAAAAGGTAAAAACGAGAAAGTTTACATGAGGAAAAAGAAAGGGAGAGAATAAATTTATTGTTCATACAACAACACTTACTCTCATAACTATGAAGCCATAGGAAGACATTAACCATGGGAAAAAAACATCATTAGCTATGAAACATAGTTGGAGCCCGACAAACATTGGTTGAATCCGTAGGCGATGCAATTTACATCGACTGCAAAATTTTTCATATTATTTTATCTTAATAGTATTTTATGGGGAGCCAATTTCAAAACAATGTAAGAATAGATCCAACTACAAATGCAACACCCCAACTTCACAAATCTTAATAAAACAAGAGGAAGTAGCAAATAACAAGCCAATTAAGAAGCACCAAAAGGCCCAACTGCAACCATAGGACCCGAACCCTGCAAAGTTGAATCAAACAACAATAAGCAGCACCCAATGAACAAATAAGCAAGCACCAACTAGTCGACCAGGAATGCCAGTGAAGAACAATATTGGCCAAGTTCACTGCACACAAGATTGTATCAAAAAATTCAGAGGAAAATATATCGCAACACATATGTTAACCAAATAGTTCAAGGTGTGAGGCCTATTAAGTAAAATTCAAAGCTAGGAGGACCTTCCAAAGGCCAATGTTGGACACAGAACCTATCTCCATCATAGAAACAATGACACATCGCAAAAGGAAATCGTATTAGAAAGATGTTTTGCACGAGGATTTCGACTCAGGCATCCCAAGTAGTCAAATTTCCCACCTGCAAACTACAAACATTAAGCTAAAATAAACACAACACTGAAACCCGCCCGTCAATGGGGAACGATAGAAGGACAGTTCTAATCGCGGTTGCAAAACCCCAAGCATGCAAAATGCAACAAGACCAACATGCAAACAAGAACAACATCAACAGGAAAATAAGAAATGAGTGAGCATATAAGAAGAAAGCATGAACCAGTGAGCTGAGAATGCCATTGAAGAACAATATTGCCCACATTGACTATAGAGAACATTTCATATAAAAAAAAAAATGAAAAAAAATGCATTGTAACAGGCCTGCTAAGTAAACATTTAAGGCTATGAAGCCTGTTAGGTAAACATTTAAGTCCATTAGAACTTCTCTGTAAACATCTAAGAAGGAATGCAATGTGTCAGGTCTATTACGTACAAAAAAAAACATTGATTATATTATTTTATAAAATAAAAAAATAAAAAATCGGTAACAACAGTTCGAACAATATAACCTATGTAAGTAAAAAATATATATCAAAAAGACAACTTATAAAAAACTGACTATCTATGTTCAAAACTTTGGATATCCAAACATTTCAAGAAAAAAAGAGGGAACTAATAACAACTCACAAAGACTATATATGATCAAAAAATTTGGATATGGTAACATATAAAACATTGGGAATAGGGAAGCCAACAATAAGACCTCCAATCTGTTATCTAATCAGATCATGACATATATGCTATTTTTTATTATATAAAATTCAAAGTTTTTAGTTCCCTAGCTCCAACAATAGATATTATGCAAATATTTATGGTCAAAGGACAAACTAATATGAATTAAACGAATTATGGATCGTTATAGTCCCTCTATGCCTTCACCAAAGACTAATCAGAAAACAAAAAGAATTAAAAAAAAAAAA